>JARVGP010001839.1:0-11344 GCA_029876185.1 Mansonella ozzardi | reverse complement strand
AATAATAATAATAATAATAATAATAATTAATAATAATAATTAATAATAATAATAAATATCGATGTAGCAATCATAATAACAAATCAATGCAACAATAATAATAATAAATACCAATGCAATTTCAAAAAAGTTTCAAATTTTGACCGTCTTGTATTATAATTAATAGTAAGATAGAAGCATGCAACTTTGACGCTAGAAGACTTCTTGACTTGAACAATTGGAGTAACATACAATTACAATAATTACGTTACATTAAGAAATGCAAAACACACTTCTAATTACATATCACGAAGATGGTACTATCAGAAATGACCTATATTTTTGTTATATAATTAAGGTGTTAGGATGAATTAGTGCGAGAATTATAATCGCTTTTTTGATCCAAAATTTATAACAGAAAAGGAAATTTGATAAATTTCAAAACGTTATGGTTGATACTGCCTTTATAATGAAATTTTACGTCGCCAGAAACTGTTATTAATTCATGAAAATCATTGATGATATATGGGGTATATAATTCGAGCAATCACCTGGCTAGGACGAATTTAATTTAAATATAACAATGCTATTAAATAGTAATTAAATACTTGTTATTATATAATAATAAGTGATGAATAGCAATGAAAATGCATGCATTATGTAACTGGTAAAAGCAATGTTCGAATGACAAATAATTAGATTAACCAAATAATTAATTAATTAATTAATTAAAAAATCAATCATTCAATTAATAAATGAAATTTTCGATATTAAAATTTATAAATCAGCGCAAAACATATATAGGCGACGAAGACTGTTAGCATTGCATTGGCCAGCATTCTATCGCTAAATTCAAACTGTGGTCGTCCCTCAAACAGAGCCTGAAAACTTTTAACTGCCAAATGCTGCAGATAAATTTGTTTTCAAAAAATTTTCTATTTCAGCCTTGATTGCAAACAAACAGCTGCTATGATTCAAACGTTTCGTTTTTTTGGCATACATGCATGCATTCATACATGCAAGTTTAAAGCAGAACACATAATACATAAATGATACGAATTAGTCACACCGTAAACATTCCTTCACTGAATACCATAAAAAATATTACAGGAAAAAAAACTTCGCGGAAAAAAAAAATTTCGGAAAAAAAATTTCGCTGTTTACGGTAACGCTTGAGAAATCAAAATTAATAATTTTTATTTGAAAAAAGATGAAGTGAAGAATAACATGCAATTTCTTTGTACGTAATCTTCTTGTCTTAAACATTTTGCTATAAATTTGAATTGCAAACTTTTTTACCTTACTAAAAAGTAGTGCCGATTCTTTAATAGTGTTTTAATTATTAACGGTTTAATTAATTCACCTCTTTCCTACTACTGTGAATCACTGAGAAACCATACTGTATCGCTATGAATTAATTAAACTACTAGACTTTTTACAATTTCTAATTTGAATTAAAAATAGATCCTTTCTGATATTTCATAATGCTTCTATCAAAAGTATGTGCAATATAATAAAACGTCAAAAATAAAGAATACAAAATTCAAATTCAGTCTCTAAAATCTGTACTGTTTACACTACGAAATTTAACGTAACCTTCTTATTTTAAACTTTTTGCTATAAATAATAAAGCATGGGTACTGAGAAAAGAACAAATCACGTAAGGAACTTGCATAAATGCAAATGTGCTACATGCATCATACATTTCTGTTAGTTGCAATATGGTTAAGCTTTGACCAGTTAATGTTTTCATTAATTTGTGAAAGACCATTCGCAAAATATTAATGTGAGACTTAGAGGAAAACGAGAGCGAGGAACTTAAGAAATTTGTAAGTAATGGAAATATTAATTTTTTCAAAATAATATTTGACAAGTTCCATTACTCTTAACCGAATGAGAATCTTTAATTGAACTTTTTTCTACACCTGAACTTTTATTTTTAATTATGACATGGGTGAATTAAAAAGACAAGAATGTCAATTATAAGCATGGCAAAGCATGATATCCTGCTTGGTTTGCACAGGTAAAAAGCTACCGAATATTTTAGGTAAAATTTTAATTAAAGTGAATAGACTGATTTGATCGAATGTCTGCTTATTTGTTACAAACTTACGGAATATCAAAATTTTATAGCAAGCTTTAAATTACTTTTGCAATGAAATGATTTCCCAGAGTTAATACATTATTCTGCTTTAAAATGACCTAATTCGATTTAATACAAATATGAAAAAGCGAACAGAGTTTAAAGAGAAATTTGAGATTAATTAATGACCTAATCATCAAATTAATCAACTAATTAACCAAAAACTGGCAGTCTTTGTTTCAATGCACTCGGCAAATGTATAAAACTCAGTTTTTGAAAAACTTCGTAAGCATTAAAATGCATTATTGGCCACTTAATTGCATTAAAATAATCTTTTAAAATAACTACTTAATTTTTTTTAACAGCAAAAATTAAATTTGAATCGTTGCTTTCATCGAAAATTCCAATTTCAGATAACCCAAATTTTAAAAGCTTATTATAATTGCAAATTCTTAAGGTAAAAAAGAGGTATACTTTAAATTTTCGATAAAAATATCCTGTACGGAAAAAATTCATTAATAAATTTTACCTATTCTTATTTATAGTTTTGACAAAATAATAACAATAGCAACAATAATAACAGCACAACAACAACTACAATAACAGCAACAGTAGTTAAAGGAACAATAACAAAAGCGACAGTAAGGAACGGTAATAAAGTAAGAACAATGCAATAGAAAACAATAAAATCTTTTTTTGCGTAGTTAAAATGTGTAAAATTATAAAAATTTCAATGTTAGATAACTACTCTACTGTTAAAATTTAAATTTATGAAAATTTCCAACATAAATAATTAATAATATCTCCATTATATATAAAACATTGGTCATTCTTGCAACTATATTAGCTATTTAACTAGATGTATGCAAAGATTTACCTCGGGAACGCCAATTCGTCGACATGCTACTAAAAAACGGTCAACATTACGACGACGTTTTGGTGGTGACAACGGCAACTACAAAAAGAAATTATAAAATATTCTATATCACAGAAAAGGTATGTAATAAGAAATTCATAATTATGAAAAATTAAAATTAAACCCATGAATTTTTTGGAGAATTTGACCATTTGTATGAGTATTACTAACTTTTAATCATCATTAAACAGCCAATGTCTCAATTCGGAGAATGGGTAGGAGAGAAAGGAAGTAACACCTTGGAATCTTTGAAAATCAATTTAAAAAAACTTGAAAAAACTAAGTTAAACCTTATTTCTTAATCTGTATTTCAGTAAATCTAGTATCAGTATTTGATTATATATGTGATTTGTGCTGCTGTTTAAAAATTTTGGGATAACTGATTTAAAATCAACTGAAAAATTAGAAGGAAATCAAAATAAAATGTAATAAAAAAAAATAAAGTAAAATAAACTTATTTACCTCATCAGAAACTGGCATAAACAAACTATGCACTGCACGCGAACGTATTCGATTAGCGAAATTACACAGTTTAACACCATCAGCTAATGAAGCGGACAATTGTGATCTTCCTGATGGCAATGTTATATTAAGACAACTTTCAAGAACCTAAAAAAATTAATGAAAATTAAAAACAGAAATTTTTGAAGAAAATTACGCAAAATTATTGTTAAAAATTTATAAAATTGATGACAGCAATATATTGCAACAAGAAAAGATGACGCATTGCGTCGCAATTAAGTATTGATTTTCGGTTTTCAAATTCCTTTTTTGTTTATTTCATGAAAAATTTCTGAAGTCTATGCCAGAATTTCAACTGGCATGATCAATTTCAGTATGCTACTCCTTTCAATGCATTACTTATTCAGCTTATTATTTTTTCGTTTTTTTATCAATTGTACTCATCCTTAATCAACCAGTAGCTTTTAAATTTTAAAAATGCTTTTCTTACAGGACCTTACGCATATTTTCTACAATATTACCAGTGGTCACATTTGAACAGGTTCCACTTATCGCTGTATTACTGATCGATCTAGCACTTTGCACTTTTGTTGCAGTATTTGTACCTAATTTTGATTCTAAAAATAAAAATAAACGCTGAAAGTTCACGTTTTAAATTAAGTTGAAAATTGGTATCTAAAAATGCCAAAAGTTTTAAATTTTTTTAAAGAAAAGAAAAAATAATAAAGAACAAACGCTTCTTTAGACCAAACAATAACTGATATTGCCAATAAGAAAATCAAAAAATTTTAAAAAGGCAAAATTTTTTATATGGTTGATTTTAACGGATATTATATGCAATACATGTATTAAATGAGAAATTCATTTCGATAATGACATACTATCATTTAAACGTGAAGAAGTAGAATGACGTTTTTCAGTGATCGTCCGTTTGGGTAATGGTTGACTTGTTGTTGATGAACGCAATGTAGCAGACTTGCTTGAAGGTAAGATACGTTGATCACTGGCTGGTGACACATGCGAAGTCTAAAATTTAGAATTCGATAGAAAGATGAATTTGAACGACAAAAATTTAACGAATCATTGGAACTCTTGCTGCAAACAGCAGTAACGTAACGATTATTCGGCATCTTCGTTGTTTCGTTTTGCTGTTGAACACAGAAAAAAAGTAAAAAAAAATAAACTTCCTATTTGAAAAATTTAAATTTAAAAGGCGATGTCTAAAATTTCAGCTGGAAAAGAAGAAAAAAAATGCCGTGCTTACCGTAATAAAAGATGATACAGCATCCGACGGTGCAATAAAACGTGTCGTTGTCTCGGAAGCATTTAGATTTCCGGTTGATGCCAAAATGGATGCGACTGTTGCGACAGAATCTGCAGCTAAATAACTGGTGATTCTGTGAATTGATGAAATATTTTTTGTCAAATTTTACTATTATTTTATTAATTCTGAATTTTTATTCCACTTTCGTCAAAAAAAGACATATTAATCGCAGCTTACAAACAAAAAAAGCAAATTATTGTTAATAAGCAAAATTAGCATTATTTAATGTTGATCTCATGTCCTTTTTGAGTTCAAATTAATAAAAAGCTTTTTCAGCACGAAGAAAAAGAGCTGTTTATAAATACAAGTAAAACCAATAGTGCATTAATGTAATATCAATAATAAACTAATATTAATTATGAACCTAATGAATTCGAATCTTCAACAGCTGGTGAGAAGCAATTTTGGCTTGGTGGAATATCAGTATCAGAATGATCGGTTATTGTTGGAAGATCCGAATTGATATTTGTTGGCTGTATATCAAAAATTGTTGTTATATGGTGATCCGAAACAATCCGAGAGTTATTACTACTTACAGTAATACTCTTACTATCAGCAGTAATTATGCAGTTTGTATAACTTCGTTGAGAAATTGCTGTAGAGCACAGTGTGCAATTTCGATTGTTTAATTTTTGTTCCGCTTCTTCAAGTGTGTTGTTATTCTTGATATCAGGTATGATTCCATCATTCTGTCCTTTACTGTCATCTATTTTTATTGTTTTTAATTCTAAAAAAAAAAACAACGTTAATTAATTTAAAAAAAAAATATTTTATTTTTTGCATTCGCAAAAACATGTGCAGCATATTTGATTTATTAATGTCCAATATGGCAAACTTGTCACTGGCTGCTTTTTTTTCAGAATTAAAAAAAAAACAATAAAAAATGGATGACAATGAGAGGTGCTCCTAAATTCATTTTGACTACACAAATGTTTACTCTAACAATTCAATCGAGAAGAGATACACAATTCATAATATTGCTGTTTCTTTTGAAATTACCCGTAGAATCAATATCGAAAAGAGAAGACATCGCATTAATTACATCTGTTTAGATGACACCACGACAAACATTACTTATATCATACGTATTGGTTTTCTTAGTCAAAAGCGAGTCTTTATCAAATATGTGTCAAAGTCTGTGTCTAACAAAATCCTAAAAAGCTTCGCTCGCGAAGCTAAGCCACGATGCTGCATAAAAATCAAAAAAACTAACCCTGGTTCAGAGTGATAACAGGTTCATTACTGGTCACGGTAGCTGTCATCGGTGTAACGATAGCCTGAGGTCTTTGGATAATGGATGATGTTGTAGATGAACATGAATTGGTGGATGAAGTGGTAGTAGTGGAATTATTGGAGCATGATTCATGACTGATTGTGGTATGGTTTGGCTGATGCGTTGATAAGCTCGATGATCCAAACTGACTTGACAGAGTTGTACTAGAAGCTATCTATAAAGTTTAATTTGAATTTTTATTAAACAAATCTGAAATTGAGACTTCGTGAAAAAAATACATGCACATAAAAGTTGTAAAGAATACAAGAAACGAGAAAAAGAAAAAACCGACAATTGATAGCAATGTCATAATGTAACTATTAATTAAATTAATGTCATCATGTAAAAAAATAATTGAGGATGAAAAAATATTCCTTTAACATTGTTTTTCTTCTTGTTATTTCCAGTTGCAAATTTAATTTTAGATTCAAGAATTAAAAATTTTTCCATTTAGGTACTGTATTGAGATAGAAGTAATGGAATTATTGCAGCGAAATTCAGGAATGATTGTAATGATTCATAGACTGATTCACAAACATCATATAATATAGGACTGAAACGGCTAAAATTATATTGCTGTTCCGGTAATTAACATAAAGACCTATATTATAGCACTTCAATAATTAATATGGAAAGATATTCCGGTATGTATCAAAAAAACTGGAAAGTCACAGAGTTAAGCATAGAGAATGATATGATAACAAAAAACAAGCATTATCGATTAAATGAAGAACGAATAACAAAAATAAATAATCTGGAAGCACGTTTTGAGAAAATATGCAGTAAGCTTGAAAGTGTGAAAAATGGATTTTTGATTGAATTTTAATAAATCAGCAAAAACTTGTTTCCGTAAATGTTTCTAGTAAAAACGGGAAAAATGAAAAGTTTTAATAAATTTAAAATGATATGTGCTAATGTGTCATGATATTCATTCCTTTCATAATAGAAAACAACATAAAGTTTTTCTTATCATCAATCAGATAAGATAAATCATTACTGTTACGACTGATCATTGTAAAGATATTTTATTAATTCATAATTTCAATTTAAATTCGAAATTGGAAAAAAGGAAAAAGAAGTTGATTGGAAACGTTTGCTCAATTACTATTTTTCTCTTTTAACTCATCTGATTACAGTTCCAACCGATAAATATTAAGCAATAGAAATGCTAGATAAGATACCACTTTTTTGATTCACTTGTTTGGTTATGCCATTGCTAAAAAAATACTTTCATTGATTAAATCCGGATAAAGAAAGATATTTCTACTATCATGATAAATTTATTCCGATTGACGATTATCTATTCGCATTTATCGTAGTCATTTCTTTTTTTTGAGATCAAATCTGATTAAAATATTCCCATTATAATTGTTAGTTGCGTTTGTTTTTATTCAGGATCAATTCCAGATGAATCATTTCTACTATTATCAGTACTAGTTGTAGAAATGTTCCATCCTTAATTTATACCATCAGTACTAGTTGCAAGCACTTTTTAAAAAGTTAAAAGTGGCCGAAAGCACTCCTACTATCATTATTGTAAATATGCAAAATATTTAGAAATTCAGCTGTGAAAAATATTTTTAATTTTCTATGTCACCAGGCAACAAATCTTAGTAGTAATAGCAGCAATAGCCTGGTGAATGATCAGTGATATGCAAACGAAACGGAAAAAATATGCAAATAGAAAACAAAGAAGTGTACTGTTCAGGTGGTAACTATCAACAGTAATTTCACAATTTTATGGTAAGAAGAATAAAAAATTAATTTATGAAAATAAAAAAAATGAATAGATCCCTCGATTTAGGAATAAGAATAAATATTATTAGAACAAACATCTTTTCTTAGTCTTCCAATATTAGATAAACAAATGTCGATGAATATCGACTTTTCAAAAAGATCTTTTGATAACAATTTAAATAGTTTTGTTTAATTTATCCTCATCGCATTACATCGGCACTACAAGATTAACAAAAATAACATTTCCGACTATTCCGAAATGTATTCTTGCGTTACAACCAATCAAATCAGTTTAATTAGACTGTCCAAATATTTCATGACAATTGAAGATTAAAGAAGGGAAAAATATGCGATAACTTTAAAATTAGACCCTTTCAGTAATAAATAAAATATTGAAATTGAACCTTTTCAGCATAGGCATGCATCACTTCTTTTAATAGATCACCATTCCTATTCTTGGATGAATAATCCTTTGACGCTAACGCATCGCCAGCAATAACTGCTTCCCAATTGGATGTTAATAATTGTTTTTGCTGTTGCTCTTGTTGTTGTTGTTGTTGTTGCTGCTGTCGCTGTTGACGATAATTTTGATGTAATTGATTAGCTTCATCGATATTAAACAAATGACCAATTTGCGGTTGGAACTGAAAAAAAAGGGAAAAAATAAAAAAAAAAAGAAGAAAGTTCGAATAAAAACAATGATAGAATGGTTCGTATAAAGTGTTCAAATTATATTATCGTTATAGCAAAATTAATAGTATGCAATAATTGTTTTTAATAGTAATTATAATGACAATGCGACTGCAATTATCATGTAATTATCTGTAATTGATAACAGATTATCATCTTTACATCTGCTATGTAACAATGATAACGATAATAAGAAATATACCTGTTTGTATTGAATTTTTTTCTCTCTGTTACACAAATATTACCTACAATTTCATATAAATACGAGATTTTTGCATCTAATTTACGCGTTGAAAATGTGTATCTGTTATAATACTTGGAAGAGAACGTGGAACTTTCAGCTAAAACTATATTTTTACTGTAATTATGTTAAAAATTATGATGTTTTTTGCAAATAAAATAATAGAAAGGGAAAATTATGAATATCTAAATGCATAAGAATTAGAAAATGAATGAATATGTCAAGAGCGCGATCAACTTAAGTAAAAACAGATTCAAATTTAAGGTTTTTCAAATTTAAATTTTCTACAGCAGTTACATTAGTTTTACAAACTAAATCTTTACGGTAAGTTTTTTACGGTTTTACAAAAAATTTTTTTAGGTTATTTTTACTTACGGTAATTATCTTTTAATCAAAACTTTTCACATATAAAAGTCCGAAGAAATTATTTCTTTTTTGTATCTTACTCTATCACTGAAATTTCAATATAATATATGGTAAAGTAAAAATCTGTGAAAATGCATTATTATCTAATATGTCAAATTATTTATAATTCAAAAATTGAGGTATGAAATAACCTCACGAGAATAACGATTTTCATCAGCTGTTGATGCATAACCGGAATCACTACCACCTACGGTATTAAAACGCGTCGCGCGCGATCGCCTTTCAAAACATCGTCCGTCAGCAATACTTTCTATGCTACAAAAATATATCCAAATTTATTTATTATTATTACAGACATCAGTAATTATAATAAACCGGTTCACATGGCTCTTCTCCATATTAATAACTTAATCCACCTTTTTCACCAATTATAGTTAATATTTTAATAGCTTAAAACATTATTCATGCTATAATAATCCATTTAAAATACTACTATCATTTACAGTAGATATCTGAAAGGATGCTGCTCTCGCCATATCTCAATTACGATGAATATCTCAGGATACCATCGCCTAAATGAGAAAATAGAAATGCTTCAATTTTAAATATGAAATTTTTTCTGTTCTTTGAATGTTTACTTTTGCCCTCTTCTTAATGTCGCATTTACAGTGGTCGGTCCTTTAAATGTATGATTATATACTTCTGTTGTATTATCAATCGTTCGTCCAGCATGTGATCGCAACCATTTAAATGCATGCTCACGGCCCTGATAAATAGATGATACACACTGATTATTTCGAAAAAGGTTCCAAAAAAAATTTAAATAAATTCAAATTAAATGCTAAAGAATGAAGGCAATTGTATTAAATACTAAAATTTATAGCAGAAATTAGTTTGATTGAATTTTACACCTTTAAATTCAGGAAAAATAATAGATTAATAAGTAGTGATCGTAATAGTTTTATTTGTTTTAAACGGATTATAAATTGGGCCTAATTTCAAATCACAGAAAATAATGTTGTCAATTATTATCATTTCATTATCAGCGAAACGATGATTATCGTCATTTTCTTGTTATTAATAATTGTGACTATGCATTCACTGATTACTTACTTTGATAACCTCAGCAAACTAAAATCCTGGCGAATTAGAATCATTTCGATGATATTTTAAGATGGAAAAAGAAGTATAATGTTAGGCTTTATGAGATTTATATCAGTATTTCATAGTAACCGTATGTTCAGTTGTTAAATTTTACTCATTCTGCTTTTCGTGTATAAATCCAGCAAATAATTCATTCATTCTAATGTTGAAAACTAAATATTAAATTGATAAGAGCTCACCTTCGAGCAAAGTTTGGCTGGTGGCGCTACGAGAGGGTTGACATCGGTACGAAAGTCGATCAGTGTACACATATGCCGTAAATCAAATGGTAATTCACCAAGTTTATTTTGAGATATGTCTAATATTCGCAGCTCTAACCGCGAAATTTCTGAAATTTTTAAAATTTGTCAAAAATAATTTTGAAGAAAAAAAGATTGAAAAAAAAAACAAATTGACAGAAAATTTGCAGTATTTATGAAAGGAAAAGATCAGCAGATATTTTGTTATTTATCATTAACTAAAACTATGATACTAAACATTCAACTTCGTTCATTTAATTTAATAAAATGTAACATTTTATGCTACATATTATTATGAAAAATCAACATATATTTTTGCCTATTATTTCGTTTTTCTCTTGTTCTATGCCATCAAAAGGTATTTAAAAAAATTTAGTATTAATTCGATTTGAATTTAACACATAAATTTGTAAAGTTCCTCCAAACAGTGATTGTTTCCCCATCGTCCCCTAACTTCTGCTCTAACTTTTTTTGGTACAGAGTTTATCTATTTGATGAAAAAATGTGGAATCAATAATCTGCTAAGTCATCTAGGACGACCAAATTATATCATTTCCTCTTCCGCCAGATGGATCTATAGCATCTATCTCGTCATATAATGACGCATAAGTCCTCTCTTCCAAAAATACTTTCCATATCGGTCTGCTAATTGCATATTTGGTTTGTCATCCAATGACTATAGCTTTAAATACTTTGTTTGAAACATTCCAAAGATCTGCTTTTAAAGTGATACTTTTTAGCATATTATGACAATTCTTCTGTATTATCAGTAAATACACAGTTAAGCATCTTCCTTACTAATTAGTTAAGTACCATTAAAAAAAAAAAAAAAAAAAAAAAAAAAAAAAAAAAAAAAAAAAAAAAATTAAA
>JARVGP010001838.1:0-10756 GCA_029876185.1 Mansonella ozzardi | reverse complement strand
TTTTTTTTTTTTTTTTTTTTTTTTTTTTTTTTTTTTTTTTTTTTTTTTTTTGAAACGAGGATGAGGAACGTGCAGTGTAAGTTGTGTTTTTTCGTGTTGGGTAAAGCAAATACATAGAAGCGTATAGCTTTACGGAATTTCTCTCATTTTATGTATTCCTCCATAGACGGCAAAATAAGAAGGATGGTTACGTATTACATATAAAGCTAATTATTAATGCATATTAAATATTACATATTACATATGCAGCTAATTTGGGATTTAGTTTCTGGTTTCATGTAAAGATAATTATTTGTTAAAATCATTAAATAACCCATCATCCGAAAGAGTATCAGTGATTCAAGAGATGAATGGATAAGTGGACTGACTGGAACATTTTTAATTCAGCGGTGTCATCTCAATGATAGCTTTATGATTAGTTTTTTTGATTCTACAATGAGATATATGGAAGAAATCTGATGGTGTTTCTATATGGAATCTACTAGTGGTATGTGGAATATGTCGTTAAAATGTAGTATACCAGGATGAGAAAGAGAAGGAGAGAAGAAAGGATAGTTCCAACATGTTAGTTTTATTTCATTATCAAACCCATTTTGTTCAAAAAATTGTAGAAACCTTATGAAATATGCAAAAGAGGTGAATTTATTCATTGGGAGAGAATTCACAGTGAATTATTTAATATGTCATTTCAAAGACATTCGAATCCTAAAACATCAAATAACTACTTTTATACTCTTATGTAATTCTCATATATAATAATGTCCCACAAGCTAAATAAACATTTAGCGCAAAGTTCATAGCATTGATTTATTAGGAACATCCAATATAAGGAGAAACAGAATAGAGATCCTTTATCTTCATCGCATTTCTTTCGATATACTTTTTCTTTGCTTGTATTTCCAATCAATTTAGGATTTAGTTTTTCAACATTTTCTCCTTTATACAGCGAGAGCAGATTACTTATATGCAGACAGATCGGAAGGTACTGCATGTCGACGCTCGAGAATATATTTCATTATTGCAAGTTTTGCAGAGTAGTTTTAGAATTTTTTTTTCATCGTTCAAAGATTGAGGAAACAAAGCAATACTTTCAGAGAGAATGACTCCGATATCGAGATTTTATTTCCTGATTTTATGAAAGCATTTGAATTTATGGTTTTAGCAGTATTATTTGTAATATGGGGAAGCACTCACATTTCAGAATTTTAACTTTATTAACATCACATCATCCTAATCATTCGGGTATTTATTGGAATAGTTACTTTATTCGCGACAGACATAGGAATGTTTCTTACGATAGACTGGTTTTATAAGCGTAATCTTTGGCATATTTATAAAAGGTGTTGTTGCAGTTAGATGTTTTCATTGGATTTTGCTTGGATTTTAGAATTTATATGAGATGAAGCTTATGCTTTTTGCCGAGAGAAAGGAAATAGAGCAAGAGAAAGCGAAGAGAAGTAGAATTTGATGTGCTCAGTAAAACAATCCAAGACATCTCGTTAAATTTCTTTATATACTATATGATCACGTCATCATCTTGTTCATTTTTCTTCGAATTTTTTTTTCTAGCCGTTATGTGTATTCGTATAGAATTACAGGGTTTTTGTATGTCTGGGTATTTGGCGAATTTTCAGGATGATTATGCTGAAATTATTTAATTTATTCATATTGTTGGTGTTGCCAGTAGCAAATGCCGATGGTGATGTGATGAAATTTACGGATGCCAATTTCAAGGAAGGAATCAAACCATATGATGTAGTGCTTGTAAAGTTTTATGCACCATGGTGAGAAAATAATTATTATGGGTCTTTTTTATACTAAAAATTCTTAGTTTGGTTTTTCTGTTTGCAAAGATGTAATTGTGTATTTCGGATCCAATTCCGATTTGTATTTTTTGATTGTTTTGCAAGGTTTTTCTTTCTGTTGAATCATTGCTTTTATATTCAGCCAGTGATAACTGTTATTGATTTTGATAATAGTTTACAGCTGCATTTATTAGTTTGTTTTAGGTGTGGGCACTGCAAAAAATTGGCTCCAGAATTTGAAAAGGCGGCAACGAAACTTTTGCAGAATGATCCACCTATTCACTTAGCAGAGGTGATTTTTTCACTCTTTTGACGCTAACCAAATTTTATAGGCATTTCTAATTAAGTTTTAGAAAGTTTTTCCGTGGACCGATTAGTTTTCCAGAATTAAATCGCACTGGAGAGCTAAATGGATAATCACGATTCATAGCTATGATGAAGATGAAAACCGAATGTGAGGGTGTCATGGAATTAGTGGGAAACAACGATGATGAATGATCGGAGCGTCATTTCGTCACAAAAATGCCAAAGCATGTAGTCCTCTTCTCGAGTTTCAAAATGAATTGAAATTGGGATGAAATGAAACATATATGGAAAAAATTGCGAAGACTTTTAGAATTTTAGCGACGCCTCTCTATTAGCTTCTGAAAAACCTGACATAATATTTAATCATGATAGAAAGTGATAATGGTATAGTGATGTACAAAGTTCATGGAACTTTTACTGCTTATGGAAATACTATGATATTTGATGGAGCGATGAGCTATAGAATGTAGTGCGATCAATAATAAGCGGTTCGAGATTTATTTCGGCTTATTTTTAGGTTATAAAAGTTTTTCGTTGACAGATTCCCAAGTATCAATCGGTAGAAATTATAGGTTGCAGATTTGAACTGTAACTATTTCTTCAGGTCGACTGTACAGAAGATAAGAAAATTTGTGATGAATTCAGCGTTAGTGGTTTTCCGACTTTGAAAATTTTCCGTAAAGGTGAGCTGGCTCAGGATTATGATGGTCCACGAGTTGCAGAAGGTATTGTGAAATATATGCGAGGCCAAGCAGGTCCATCAGCTACAGAAATTAGCACATCACGAGAATTTGAGAAAATGTTGGAGGCTGACGATATTACTATCTGTGGTAAGTTCTTTGCCCCAGATTAATCAGAACCTAAAATCCACCCCACAGTCAATCTCGCTATACCATTAAATAATATAATAGGTTGATCTTATTTCTTCATTTCCTTTTTTTTCTTAACTTTTTTTTGCGTATGGAAGTTTATAAATAACAAAGCATATGTGTTAGGAATCAGTTAACTAATATTACGTGTAGTATTAAGTTGGATTTTTTAAATTTTCAGTCGTTATTAATTGTGAAACTCATTTTTAGGATTTTTCGAGGGGGACAGCAAGTTGAAGGACTCATTCTTGAAAGTTGCGGATACAGAAAGAGATCGTTTCAAATTCGTATGGACTTCGAATAAACAAATTCTGGAATCAAATGGATACAATGAGTTGGCATTGTTCTACCTTTTTATCGTTGAGTATTATTCCCTTCCTAGTATTTATTGGTCTTTGTCACATGGTAGTATTTTTCAGTGATATTGTTGCATTTCAACCGAAGAAGTTCCACAATAAATTTGAACCGACTGGATTTAAATACGATGGGAATTACGATACAGACAAGATCAAAGAATTCCTTTTACATGAAACGTACGGCATTTTATTTTTGGTCTGCTCTTACCCATCACCTTCTGATCAAACTTTAAAAAAAGGTTTTGTGGCGTGGGAAGTGTACTAGTGAGTCCGTATACTCAAGATTACTCTTTCGAATGGTTTTGTATAAATCTCTTTTGGATATCGGAATAGATTAGTTTTGCTGCTTCATTTTCATCTGCGAGAAACAAATGCCATTTTATGTTTGTTTTTCGAGTTTTTTAGGGATTTTTAATATTCTGCTTGATGTTGTTAGATAGATTTTGGTCTGAAAGAAGATTTTTAGGAATGGCCTTGTTGGTATACGAACCTCTGAAAATCGGTATCAGTTTGATCTACTTCCAATATTTATTGTTTACAGCAAAATTGATTATGATTTGGATCCAAAAGGTCTTGTTACTTTTTTATTTTTAAAATATAAATGCTTTCATATTTTCAAAATTATGATATATCACATGCAAATTAGACTCACTGTGATGTCTACTGTCATCGTTTTTAGGTTCTAATTATTGGCGAAATCGTGTTCTTATGGTCGCAAAAGATTACAAAAGGAAAGCGCATTTTGCTGTAAGTAATAAGGACGACTTCTCATTTGTAAGTATTTTTTTATGTTTTCGAGTTTTGATCGACTACTTTTCTTTCAAATGTTGCAGTAAATTTACGTTTACATAGTGCACTTGAACTTAGACATTTACATTTCCACATTGGACACAAAAGTTTACGATTACATTCTAACTACAATGTAATTAACTTCAAAGAAGAGTGAATAAATCGAGGCAAGCTTTTGGACAATTCTGGTAGATTTCGGGAATGAGCGTCAAATGAAATTTTTCATAAAATTTGATTGAATTTCCTGAAGTATGGTTCAAGTTGAACAGGGATTTATTAATTTAAAAATATATAGATGGAAGTTCGATAGTTTAAAAAAATTCATAACTAATAATAGTGAGTTAATTCAAGAGTGTAACTGACTTACAAGTGAGCATTCATTAAGGTACATCTTAAATAGGACAGAAATTTTGTTCGTTACAGTTAGCTGTTCTCCTTTATCTCTTTGTCTTCGTATTGTTGATTTTAGCATATTTTGCAGCATTTAACATATGATATATGGTGCTAAGATTACTTCGAATTCGTTAGAGTATGCATTTAATTTTTTCTAATGGTTTTTCAGTATTAATCAGTTTCGGAATCTTTTTAAATGTTTGCGTTATTGAGATATGTTTTGATTGCAGGAGCTTGATGAATTTGGCTTGGCTGATCGTAAAGATACTAAACCGCTTGTTGCAGCACGTAGCAAGAAAGGCAAATTCTTTATGAAAGAAGAGTTTAGGTAATTATTTTAATTGCTTAAAATATGTTTTTTTTTTTCCTTTTTTTGTTTTTAATGATTTATTTTGTTTTTACTGAAGGATTGTTGAAAAAAAAGTAATTTGAATATAGTTTTGCAAATTATGCAAAGCCTCTGCCAATGAAAGCTGCGAAAATTAGCATGTAGCCGCATCGTTATATATGATATGGTGCATTTCGTAGCCTGATTATATTTGATACATTGGATTTTAATTAAACTGATACTACTTGGAAAGAGGGAATACGGACATTAATTGAAGTGGAGGATTAATTTTCAAGGATTTGATTCATTTTATTTATTCATAATAATGTAAACGCGAACGATTTCAGTGTGGAAAATTTGAGGAAATTTGTCGAAGATGTTCTTAATGATAGGTTACAACCACATGTGAAGAGTGAAGAACCACCTGAAGAGCAGTCTGATGTTAAGGTTTGTTTCTCCGATGTGGTGAAATTTTTGGATTTTCCAAAAGTTACATTCATTAATTTTTGCATCTATTAATCCGTTGCATAATTTGCTCGCAGAGTAACTCCTCATGGCAAAAATTAGAAAAGCAATGTCTTGAGAATCTTCACTAAATATCGTTTTGGAACTCAACTTATTTCGAACATCTTAGGTCGTTGTTGCTAAAACTTTCCAAGAAATGGTTATGAATGTAGAAAAGGATGTTTTGATTGAATTCTATGCTCCATGGTGTGGGCATTGCAAGGCACTTGCACCGAAATATGATGAATTAGGCGAGAAGTTATCCGGCGAACCAGGTGTTGTGATTGCAAAAATGGATGCAACCGCTAATGACGTACCACCACCATTCCAAGTTCAAGGGTAAATTTTACTTGTCTTTATATTTCATTGTCTTATACATTCTTATTTTTATACATTTATTTGAAATGTAGGAGTATCAGGCATGGATTGAAATATTTTCGACATTTCATAGGTGATTGATTAGTATAAGCAGATATAATAAGATGAATAGCGATTCATTTTTTCAGCTTACCGTGTTTCAGTATTGCTTAATCGTTATCAGTATTCCATCATATGAGTTAAATTATGGTCTGCAAATCATAGCGTTGTGCTCCTTTTCTACACTGCGAATGTTGAAATCCTTAAGAGTTCATGATGTGTTTTATTCGTTAGAAAATTAAGTGATATAACGAATTCAAAATTTCCCAGTTTTTTCACGCTTTAAGTACCAGTGTTTGTCTGCAATAGGAAACGCTTCCATTAGAATTAAAATGCTACAATTTTCCCATTTGAATGGATGATTTTTGCTCATCTGTAAGCTAAGTACATCATAATATCGTATCATAATTTACTTTCCGTTACGTTCATTATTATGACTCAGCAACAAATTAGCAAAGTGGCTTGCACAGAAAGAAATTCAATTACACGAATAGGTTTCAATCGCTTACTATCCTATTGTTATTCATGCCTGGGTTGTTTTTTTGTTCATCATTAAGTCTTAAAAACCGATCCATCTGATGATGTGTTATCCATAATCTACTTTCTGCATTGCCAAAGAAACCACATGAATATTGACCCTTGAACATTCTCAGTCATATAAGGCATAGATTCCGAAATGATTTTTTATTTCCTATTTATATTCATCAACCTTATTCTTTTTTAATTATTTCCATTTCGTCGATATATCTAAGAAACCCATCAAGGGTTGTAGTTTTTCACGAAAGCTTTTGGGGGCTCTGCACTCACTTTTTCGCATACAAAGCAGCTAAATCAAAGTTTGCGGTGTTGGTAATATCACTTTGCCGTTCTCACATCACTCCTTCGCCTGTTCTCACATGGATGCAGCTTCATCACAGAACTATTCTAAGTAATTTTAGTCAAATGAGGTTGCATTTTACATTCACGTCAGTTCATTTATTCCTCCGCATATTATTCAAAGTGAACATTCCTATGCTTCTTTTGAGCTGCTGATAAGCGTCATAAATTCAGCTATATCTCTCACATTGTGCATCCATCACTTTCAGCTAAATTTAGCTAAATCAACTAAATCTAAATTTAGGCTTAAATGTCCATAGCAAAATCTTTCTTTCAGCTAAATTTTACTGTTTTTAAATAATGGTTTATAAAGCTATCGGTTAAAGTGATAATGATGAAGTGACGGTGCGACATTTAATGTGGCTTCAACCAGATTTTGCTAAGGACACTTAAGCCTTCTGTTCTCTTGATTTCATTCGTGTTTCCATTACAGGTTCCCAACCCTTTACTGGGTACCGAAGAATAGGAAGGATAAACCGGAACCGTACTCCGGTGGTCGGGAAGTGGATGATTTTATCAAATATATTGCGAAGCATGCAACAGAAGAACTGAAAGGATACAAGAGAGACGGTAAACGAAAGAAGAAAGAAGAATTGTAAACGGTCGGAATTACTGTTAAACTAAAAGTGAGGAATATGCGATCGTAAAATGATGAGTGTTGGATTTTAAGTTCGCTTACTGCGGATTTATTAAGCAGCCCGATTCATTCATCCGTTGTCGGTTAATGTTATTTAATTGTTGTTAATTTAATTTATTGAATATATATACATATGTCTTTAAATTTCAGATCTTGTTTGTATTTAAATTCGGAATATGCTGCTATGTAGTGGGCATTTTCGTACTATCCATCAAAAATCGAATTAAAAATTCGAATACATGGATTTTCAAAATTCGAAACCCTTTTTTTGCGGAGTGGTGGATTTTATCTATTTGGTAAAGCTTAGTTCAAGAGAGGCAAATTTGCTCGTACCAGTCTGTTTTTGTTTTATTTCATCATTAGTGATGGTAATTACCTCTTTAGTCTCATAAATCTGATTAGTCGCTACCAGGTTAATTGGTTAACCAAAAACTTTAGACATAAGATGAAAGTTATGTGCTAGTTCTTTTATTTCCAGGTTTTTGTTCGGTTTCCACTGCATAAGATTCGAATATTGTTGTTGTTTTGATTTTCAGCACTCATCATTTTTTAACAGTGAGATGCTGGCAAAGCATAAGTGATAGGTAACAAAAACTCACATTTTATGTGGAATCCGAAAAACCTCAATTGCTTACTATTAGATAGATACATAAACCATTCCATGGAGTTGTGATGTGAATTTTTGTAAATGTTTTCATTAGGTTCAATTTGACAATTTCACATTTTAAAGTGATCATTTTCCAGTGCCTTCGGCTGTTTCATCAGTTAGTTTGGAATGTTTATTCCGTTGGCTTAGGCTTTTTTTAATCCTATACTTCCATTGTTATTGTCGTGTCCTTTCTCTGTTTGGCATTTGTTTGCAAATTTTAAATAAATTTTTTTCCAAAAGTTATTAAAATTCTTGCATTTTTGCGCATTAAATAATCCAGGAGAAAGTTTTACGGTTAACAAACTTCTCAAGGTAACCTATGAAATAGGAGGAGAGGAATTTGACAAATTTGAAATTCCGCTTATTCATTTCGTAGCTGAAGTGTCCCGTTTGGAATATCTTGCTTCACCCACTTCAATAACGTTTGGGTTTTGTGTTGCGTTGCGACTCGCGTTCCGCGTCCTTTTTACAGTGATGATGATGATAGTGGAGATGCCGGTTATGGTGTTCTGAAGTCAGCGACGAAGTTTGCAGGATTTTGGGATAATCCGGAATAGTCTTGCCTGACTTTAACGTTTCTCAGCACAATTCTTGTCCCGAAGATTTATCTCGGTGCTGAATATGTGGAATATTTGTCCCACTTGGTTCTACGAGGTCTGTGGTCCATACTGATGATGTAGTAACTTTATTGATCGCCCGGTTCGACATATTGGAAATTTTTATGTAATCAGTATGTTTATGTGTATGTATATGTGCGTTTGCGTATATATTTATGCCTATGGTGCGTACGTTCGCGTGCATCATATTGTTCGGCAGTGTTTGTGAATTACGCACCGTCTGAGATTTCCTAAACAGACGAGATGGATATTATTTTTCCGTAGCATCTTAAGTGAAATATCTGAGGAATTTGGGAATAAATAACGTCAGCATTTGATGTTTGTATCTTCGGTTGGGTGTTTGGTTGCTATATTAGTGACGGATATCCAGTTCTGTTACTCGAAGTTTCTACTGCTGCTGCAGTCCTTTTGATATTACCATCTGGGAACTCCCGGTCTCATTAATGAGTGAATGAAGCAGAACCAAGTTCATGTTTTGGCTTGCTGATGTGTTTTTGAATTGTTGATCGTTTATCGAGTTAATTTATCAAGTATTCATTCTGTTTATTTTCATTTCTCATTATCTCAATTCGGTTTCTAATCCAGATAGTATTACTGTCAATTTTCCAAACTCTGTTAATATTTTTGGAATTTTTCCAAATTTCTCCTCCATGCGGTCCCGACGTCGTTTTGTTTGCTAAATTAAAATTGAATTGCAAAGGGCTAAATTTTAACGTGCCAATTATCTTGCTTAATTTACGCGGGACGTCAAAATAATCTCTCTCGACGGCAAACCCGACTTCCGCGATTTCTATTTCTTCCATCGGGAAGAAGTGACATTGTACGATAAATAACACAAATTGCAGCACTCTAACCTAGCGAATCACAATTTCGATGCTTCCTCATTCATAATAGTGGTGATTGTTTTGATAATGCAAAGTTTTAAAAAGCAATAGTTAAAGCAAAGTAATAAGTACAATAATTTGAAAGAAATGAAAAAATTCAATATTCTAATTACTGACAAAACATAGAATTTTTGACAGAAAATTAATTTTAACAAAATTACATCAATTAATTTGTGTTAAAAAATGTTACAACTTATAGTATAATAGACAATAAGAAGTGAATTATTTCTGTGAAGCTGAAGAATTGAATGATTGTACCGTTATTCATTCAGCCAGGCATCAACTTTATAGCATTAATTACGTTCGTATTCTCATTAAAGAGAATTGGTATTAGCCAGCTTCCACCAAAACTTTGGCTATATATTCTGTTTTGATTTTTGATCCAAAATTATTCCTGAATACTCTGTGAAAGCATATTATCTCGCTGCATAATTAAATTAAAATTGAAGTTAATTTTCAGGTATAATGTTAACTTTTCACATACTTTATATCAAGAATCTATTTTGTCGCATTTTTCATGACTTTTTGAATAAAGACTATTCTTCCCGAGAATTTCTGAATTATTTTTAGCAATTCCATTTTGATTTTTTGAATTGTCCATAAAGAAAAAATAAAATGTTGTGACAATTCATACGAATTATTATAAATTCTCGCAGGTTGTTTTTTTCAGTCTTTATCGATTAAAAGTTTTCAGTTCTTAATATCTCCCACCCACTTTATTACTCGGAAGCGTTCCTCTAAATAATTACCTATTTATTTATATTGTACTGACCATAATATCTTTCGTGATAATAGTGATGCGTTAATTCTGAAGAGTCCAAAGGTTAAAAGTTCACTTTGCAGTTCTAGTAAATATTGATTTTCATAGCTTTTGAAAGTAATCAAACGCAATTGTATTTTAGTTAGCTTAGTGGCAAAATAAGAAGAATAAAAAGTATGCATTGTTTTGCCATAGTTTTGACAGTAATTGAATGCAAAAATTACCTTTTTTCTTTTGAACTCAATTTATTAAATGCATTTAATTATTCTTTTTTTTTCTTCACAAACTTCTCTCTGTTCCATCATATTGATAATGTCCGATGCATGAAAACCAAATATGTTATCATTTTGTTATCATTCACTTTTCCTTTTTCTCTTGTCGCAAAAGTGTATTCATTTTATTATTATTACAATAATAACAGAATAAATGATAATAATAATAGTAGTAATAATAATGATAGTAATAGTAATAATAGTAACAATAATAATGATAATAATAATGATAATGATAGTGATAATGATAATGATAATAATAATAATAATAATAATAATAATAATAATAATAAT
>JARVGP010001836.1:0-10885 GCA_029876185.1 Mansonella ozzardi | reverse complement strand
AATAATAATAATAATTATAATTATAATTATAATAATAATAATAATAATAATAATATTAATAATAATAATAATATTTAAAATGATAATATACAATTCTTTTTTTAATGTTATGATTCAATTTTCTCAGTATTGGATTGTCAATTTGACCAAAGTTAAAAGTTGACAAATTTTCTTGAATAACTGTTGCAGCATTCTTATCTGAATTTGTTTCAGATGTATATAGCAATATTTAGTTGAAAGATGCCATACAAAATAATTTGAATGATCATTTTTGTTTTACCTAACAGTTTATTTTATACAACAAATCACTTCCAGTTCTTACATGCCTTAAAGAAGGAAATGAAACAGGAAAAGTTCATCAGTATAATTGAGACAAAAGTTTAATGCAATTGACTGATCTCTAAGAAATTTCATTAAAACAGATGCTTTCTGTTTATTTCTATTTGTTTTTTTTAAGAAAAAAACATTATTTCTAATCATTACACCATTGCTCACACAATGATTTTCATGTTTCTTTCGCTTGAAATTATTCTCAGCGCTGATGATAATTTAAAATTTTTTTTAAAAAAAAAAAAGCGTGTTTAAATTGAAAAATCACATCATTTATGTCTGTCATTTATATTAGTTTTGTACACAGTGTTTTCGGCACTTGAATTGCAGATGTTGGCTATTGTTACAGCTTTGTTTACTGCATCCCTCTATTTAGCATATTTGTGCAGTGCGACATCACAGCTATATCGCGGGTAATTTTTTTTTTACAGTTATTTCATTTTTATTTTTTGATTTTTATAGAAATACCTATGCACGAAATTATATTTCACATACGTTCAGTTTTATCAATTAAGATAATTAAATTGCTTTATGAGATAAGTCGAATTACAAAAAAATGACGATTATCCTCAAAATTATGTTACAGTATATTGTATTTGCCACAGAATGACATATTGAAACGAATTTAGATACAGTTTATTGCGATTTCCTATAGCAGTACCGAGTTGGTTGGAGGAAATGGAAGTCAATGGCTTTGTTTTAATTAATGTAAATTGAAATTAAAATTCATTTTTATTGTCCAACATAAAATTACCCAAAATAAAATTGCCAAATAATAAATTGCACAACTATTCAGCGCTATTGCAGCGTATATAGGATTTTTTGAAATGCCATGAGTGATTGGAATTTGATTAGCGCATAGATTTTTAATCGGAAACTTTTTTTTTTTTTTGAAAACATGATTAAGCTTTTCGGAAGAAAATCAGTATAAAAGTAACGATTGAAAATTTTCTGACAAGAACTCTGATAAAAATAAGATGACATTGAATTTCCGGGATCAAAAAGGACACTTGTCGACGTATGGGCAGAGCCGAACATGTATCGTAACCATACCGATGTATTAGTTGCACCTGAATTTTTGAATCCGTTCTTGACTCTGTTGAAGAAACGTGGTATCAGTGATATAAAGGTCGTTACAAATGATATACAAAAGTAGGTATCCTCAATATTTGATTTCAGATCCCAAAGGCAAGACAAATATTCTTCTCTTTTTATTTGTTATAACTATGAAAAAAAAAGCAGACTTTTGTTTCGTAAGAGATAGAGAAATCGCTATAAGTCTAAAAAAAGATATCATTTTGAAGAATTATTAAAAAATAAAGCTTTTTTTTTTTTTTAGATTTTACATGAACTAGTTTTATCGTTAATTCCAAAAAATGATTTCAGCTTGATGAATGTCTCTATTATTGAATATTTCAAGAATTATATGATTTTTGTTGGCTTGAAACCTAACGACTGAACAAATCAAATCACGTTTAGCAAAATTTGCGCATGAAAAATCGTTTCATCCTTATCTAGTTGAAATTCAAGTTGTTGATAATGTATTAGACATGAAAAAGTTGCAGCGAAATTGATCGAGAAAAGCGAGACTTAGCATATTCAATGGAATATCGCTGGCGACGTTCTGTCGGTGACAATCCATCAGTTGATTTCAATCTTATAGCTTATCATCGCTATGATAAGGTTTATTGCCATCTAATGATGATATAATTGTTGGATAGACGGTGCACTCGATGACAAATTTTTTCTCTAAAAAATTTTATAGCATTCCATAAAGCTTCAGACAGCATTTTGCAGTAACTAGAATGGATCTATAATTAATGCATTGTTATCATCTTATTAACGAATTAATGCTACAGATTGTGGAATATTTAAAAATGCTTTCAAGGCTGTATCCAAACATAGCTGAAATATTCAACATTACTAAAACATACGAGGGTCGTGATCTCGTTGGCATTAAAGTTTGCATTAATATTTTTTCTACTGATAAAATTAAGACTTGATTATGTATGGAACAAAGTTCGGAGAAACTTGATGAACTCTTTTCAAAACGAATCTCAGATTATGTAATGTCTTAAAATTACAAAAAAATCTATAGTTGATACATCGTTAAATGAGATTTTCAAGTTTGATGTTTTATTCCATCAAAATGGTGAAAACGATTTCAACCAGTTAAATTGTTAAGTAAGATGTTTTGAGATGAATTAGAATCAAAATAATTCACAATATCCAACACAGATCGGATCAAATGTTTCTTACGAATCTGCCATATTCATTGATGCTGGTGTTCATGCCAGGGAATGGATCGCACCTGCGGTAGCCCTTTATATCATTAATAAGGTTAAGCTTTCATTAAAAATTACGTGGGTAAATATAGTTATATGTACATTTAAAGTTGGAAAAAAAATTAAAACTTTAATAATATTTCCAGCTTATAACTGGATATGGGAAAGACTCAAATTTGACGCACATGGTAGATAAATTCAATTGGTATATTGTCCCAGTGGCTAATCCGGATGGATATGAATATAGCATGACCACTGTGTGTATATTTTCAATTCATTTTCAAAAATGTCAATTTAACAAAATTCATTACATGCAGCATCAAAATTGAAATAGAACTTAAGAAATATAATATTCCAGTTTTAATTTTACTACAGGATCCGTTTTCCTGTATTTGGATGTTTATGAAACTCTGCCTTATTCTTTTTGTTGTCCTTTTTTTTTCAAAAGTTTTTGCATGCCAGAAAATGTTTACATTTTATTCCTCGTTGGGAAACTTCAGTTTATAACTTGCAAATATGAATTACAGCCAATAAGATTTTGAATGTATATTTAAAAAGCCTCCAAATTCAGACGAAATTTGTTTAAGAAATGAAACAAACAGAAAAAATTTGATTATATTCAAAAATAAAAAACGATTTCTTTAAAATAGTTCTTGTGAAAGGAATTGGCTTGTAAATTGTTAGAATCGGACTTTATCAATGACTGATGATGAATGTTTTCAGTTGTTTCTGACCTCATTAACCTTGATGCTTTTAAATTTCTTCCATCTATGTTAGCTATGCAATTAAAGACACAGAAAATATCTGAATCATATGGTCAAGTAACTTTAAATTATATTAGAATCATAAACTAAATAGATTGTAGATTTTAACAAGTAGTTTTGCTGTACTCATTAATCTAAGAGATAATTGTACTGTTCTCCCACAGAACAAAAAGATTATTAATTTCTCCCATAGAACGAAAAGATTATTAATTACTAAAACATAAGTAGTACACATAAAGTGAGAAAATATTTACTAACCGTCAACTTTAAAAAAAATAAACAAGCAATCTGAGTTAACAGTAGAAATTTCATCTTTTAAAAATGAGACATCAACAGGTTAAGATGAAGTTTAAGGAAGTCCAGGACAGAAAGATACCATGAACCAGCATCGAGGGAATTACGTCTACTTGTCCGGCATCACTTTCTAGGATCGATTGTGGAGAAAAACACGATCAAGGAATGTGACAATCAATAAATGGTGCGTTGGTACGGATGCGAACAGAAACTGGGGTTATCGATGGGGTGGTTAGTGCCAATTAGTTTCAAATTAATTCGTTTTTTTTTTGCACCAACCAATATCTCACTCTAATTTAAATGCATTACAGAAGCGGGAGCAAATCGTAGTCCATGTTCAAATATCTATCCTGGTTCAGCAGCATTTAGTGAAGTAGAAACAGCAGGTATCCGCGACTTTATCATTTACCAAATTCATGATCTCAAAGTTTATGTCAGTTTGCATAGCTATGGACAGTTATTCCTCGCTCCATGGGGCTATACCAGCGATAAACCGAACAATTATCATGATCAGGTGAGTTTTTGCAAAAAATAAATTATGATTTGTAGTCTTTTTTTTCCTCTTATTTTATATTTTATTGAATGAGTCTTTTTCACTTAAAGTACACCTGATAATACTTGTAGCAAATTAGTTTATCTCATTACAGCAACTAGGATCTTTTTAGCTCATTGAATCTGTTTATTGGTAATAGTGTCTTTTTAATTGTTAGCAAATTCAGAGCAATTTTGTTACTTCTCGAAAATCATTTGTCATTGCAAGTTCATTTACGCATTATTTATAAGTTTTTCATTGCAGAAAGAAGCCGCAAGCCTAGCGGTTGAGGCTATTCGAAAAAAAACCGGTGCGAAGTACAACTACGGGACTATTTCTGAATTAATGTGTTAGTTCTGTCTAACTTAACAATAGAACTTCACCATAACTTTAAGCTGAAAATGCCTTTTTATATGCAGAAAATTCACTGTATAACAAACTAAAATAAAAATTTACAGAGGTGTTTGGAAAAACTTCACAATCCACAAAAACATTGCGTTGCAAAAATTATTTATTTCTATTTTAATTTCTTTTATGCAAATTGAAATTAAATTTCCAGATCCAGCATCAGGAACAAGTATCGATTATATGCAGGACAAAGGTGTACCTTATATTTACGGTATCGAATTGAGGCCTGAAGATGCGAATAACAATTTTGGTTTCACCATTCCGGCACGATTTATTGAACCTACCGGTTGGTTGTGGTCGAAATTATCTAAGTATTAAAAGTGGTTCCAATTGGATCAAATTAATTAGATAAGTTCGGTTCGATACCTACTTATCTAATATTAAATTACCAAATATCTATTTTAAGCGGTTTCAAATAAAAAGCGGCGTGCGCAATTAAAGTTCTGAATAGAAACGAATATAGCTGAATTTAGATAAGTACGTCGAACCTAATCAATGATTTAATTTTCAGTAATATTTCATCTTGTTTGAACAAGAGAGATTTGAGCACTAACTGGCGCTTAAGTTAATTTGAAATTTAACGGAATTTGAAATTCTATTAGTTGCTTCAGAAAACGCCATAGCATAGTTAATCTTCATTAAACAATATCAGGTTTCAGAAAAAAGTACCATCATTAATGTTAATACTTCACAAATTAATTATCTCCAGGTGAAGAAATAATATCAGCACTACGAACGATGACTGATTATGTGATTAAGAAAAAATTATAAACCAATTTGTTTCATTTTTGAATCATTCCAGAAGATTATTTGCTTCATAAATTCAAGAATCGCAAAACAAATAAGATTAAACAAAACTTCAATTTTTTACTGCGGTAATTTCATTGTAATTTCTTTGATGACTCAGCTTCCAGGATTTATTACTTGTTGAAACCCCGACTAACTTCGAACTTCGAAGATTTGTCTAGTCAATTAAATTACACTTTATTCCAAAGCATCAAAAACTAAAATATGCCATCATCGGACGGCCATAATTGATGTAGGGTAAAGAGGGACAAATTTGGCTTCTAAAATGCTTGCCCATTCTCATCTTGACCAATACTGATGGTACTTGGAACCAAAGAGAGTAATTTGAAATATCTAAAACTCTCACTGAACTTTTCAAAAGCTTACAAAAAGACGTATTTTCGATATAAATTAGAAGGTAAAAATGGCAATAAATCTTACTTATAGTATAAAGATTAGCCAATCCTTTCCATTATTCGCTTTTATCCATATAATATTTCATTCCAATTACTATGCAGTGGTCTAGGAAAACTTTAATTAAACTAAAATCGACAAGTCGATGCATCTTTTGATGATATTGCCATTTCCCATCTGTTCGATCGATCAAGTATTCGATTCGTGTATAAATCATCTCAACAAAAATATTAAAATTTTATAATCAGATAAATCTTTCAATGATTATAATTACTTATACTGTTATTGTTATTGAACATGCTTGCTTAATTTTTACTTTGCAAAATTTACAAATCATTCTGTATAAAAACATCATTTTCACATAAAGAAGTACAACATAAATTGGTATAACAAAATAGTTCCAGACTACGACACATACTTCAATAAAGTTTTTGAAAGAACCAAGAAGTTTAGATTTTAATCCTTTTCCTATCTAGTATTCAAAGTTAAAAAGAATCCAAATTCTTTCTTCCGATATCAGTCAGCTGATGCTTTGTGGTGAATAAAAATCTTTTTAAGAAAGAATCTCGGATTATGCATACAGCAAACTGCAATTTCATCACGGAAAAAATAATAAAATACGCCAAGCGTAACAAAGGACATATAAAAGCGATATTTGAGAACGTTAAATGAGCAGGCCTTTTAATAGGAAAGATTAAAATGAAAAGAGAAATGCCGTAAATATACATTGCTGCGTGAAAATGCATATAAAAGACGGTGCTTAAATATCATACATCCTAAATACATACATAAAACTTAGCTCAATAGCAACGTCGCAACAAAAAGTGATATTTAATGCTTTTCAATGCAGCAAAAATGTGTTCCTAAATTTTACAATCAGAAATGCTGAAAATATAATAATGTTAGTACGTACAATTCTGCTTATAATTTTAAAATTTTATAATTTTCAGTATGAAAAAACTATAAAGAGACACTTTTTAGTTATGATAAAAAAGACTAATTGTAAAATGCATGTTCATGTTTACACAGCTTGCCAAATCTTTTAAAATCACAATATGATAAATTACAACAGCTCCAGAAGTAGTTCATTCTTCACAGTTTTTAACTTGACAGGAAACCCGTAATAAAATGAATAAAAACATGTAGAAAATTTAGAAAAAATTGGACATGAAAGAAAATCTATATAAACTTAGAATCAGTCAAATTGTTAGCATTTATATAACAAATATTTTTTCAGGCCAATTGGTAACCTCAGTTCCCGTATTCGACAAATACGTTCCTTTCCTAAATATGTCCGAATAGATCGTCGGCATGATTCCAAAAGGGTCAACGGTTCAGCTGTAAACAAAACACTAAAATATTAATACTTCTGTAAAATATTGAAAATTTTTTGTAAAAGTTTGTTGAAAATTTGTTACTATAATTGATTAAAAATTTGTTTTTCTCTCTTCTTTCTTCGAGAAGAGAAATAAATAAGAATAATTAAAGATATCTTTTGTCCTAGTAGACGAAACAAGAAACATAAAACTATTCGTAACCAAAACTATTATCCCGAAGTTGAGCCATCTAATTATGTGGAAAACTAAAATATTTAATAAATGCCCGAATATAATTGCATTCAGTTTGTGTTTGTTTTTATTGCATGATTTTCTAAATTTGAAAAACATAAACATCTTTGAAGCGCATTAATCATCTCAGTGTTGGTCGATTCCATGTCGACTGACTGGTTTATTATTTTTTTATTATTTTTTTTCGAATATATGGTAAAAAAGCTTTCTAGACAATGTCTAGAAGCCTAAATTTGAAATTTCAATAAGCACTAAAGCAATATAGAAAACTACATCAATAAAATACATCAATATTCTCCATATTTCTGTTTTTAATGCTATTGAAAATTCATAAAAACTAATATTTGATATTAAAAAAACAAACAAGTATGAGGACTGAAAATGTATAAAAAAGTTAAGAATATGCTGGCAGCCTTTGGCACAATGCTTTACATACTACTTGTATAACACTAAAGGAATGATATTTAAAATTCTAAGTTATTTAATATTTGGATAAGTAGCTTTTGAAGCTTCATGCGTTTTGAGCACCGAATCATGCCTCTTAATATCCAAAAATGCGAGACTATGCGAGACATAGCAAGATCCCACTACCGATTTAATCACAATTAGCAAGATCTAATTTAATTTCAACTAACCTTCCAATTTAACTTGAACACCTAAATTTTTTTCCAAATTAAAAAATTTTAGTTTTAAATTTCTCAAAAAAAATAAGGCACTGAAAACAGTCGATGAAAAACTAACGATCAAGCCCTCCAAGATATTTTATCGTAATTTCACAGTGACCCCAAACAGCGGAAACAACCGGATATAGTTCTCGACCCTTCAAACCCGTAAATGCTACACCATAATAATCAATATCCGAAGCAAATGCCATGTATCCTTCGTCCATATCAAGAATACAGTAGAACTGATCTGGTGCCAATTGATTCTCATCATGCAGTACACACCTGGGATATGTCCAACCACTTGTGTTCTTTGAATCATGGTAGCATTTATTGCGTACTAAAAATTGTTCTTAATATCCATTCCAACTTCAATTATACCCATTTTAGTTTCAAAATATGATAACTTAACGAACTTAAGAGAAAGATATTTTGGCCATTAAGTTACTGATCTATTGCAGTATATTCCTGAAGTTATTCCAATATTTCGCGCAAGATCAGACAAATGTAATTTGGTCTTCTTATAAGAAGTTAAACAACAAGTTTTTCTTGTATGTTGAACTACCAAAATAAATAATAAACTAAGATTCTTGCAATTCAATGAACTCCTCAAAAGTAAATGTTAAAATTATACAGGACCTTAGAATTTATCCCGAAAACAAAAACAGAAACAGAGCAAATAGAAGAGCAGATTTTGAACTAAAAGATATTTAAGAGTGCTTTTCATTGAAAATGCAAGCAGCTAAGAAATATTATTGAAATCTCATCTTGCAACCTACAACTAATACAGTATGTCTATGCCTTTCCCGTTTTCCTCGCACATACAAATAGAAAGTTATACAATGAATCAGAGGTAATAAAGGACAAAAAATACTAACTCAAATCCCATCCATAAGATTCACTATTCGAACCAATAAGTGAAGTATAACCAACAGCATGCAATGAAGCCGCTTTCGTTGCTACGCCAACTGAAGCATGAGTTCCTCGCTGTCTCTGTGGCCATTTAATTTGCCAAACATGAAAACCCTTCGAGAAACCAATCTTAAAATAGAATAGCTAAATGTTAAGATTGAAAAGTTAGCATAAAGAGAATATATACTTCCTTATACCTAAAATTAACACCAGAAAATAGGCTTAGAAATTTCTGATGAAAAATGAATTTGAATTTCGTTAGGTAATGCAAAATAACAACAATGTTTCAGCTTAGCTAATAATTATTAAACCACAATTTAGACTAAAATACATCTGACATTTGTTCAATTTTCCGAAGGATATTTTTATTATAGGGATTCTCGTTGATCAATAAAACGAGAGCGACACTACTTGGAATTAAGAGAATCAATATTATTTCCTTTCTTTAAATTTAATTTAATGCAAACTAAAAATGATGAATCACGTAAATTGCTGATCAACTAAATTGAATTCAAATTAGATTCATAAATTATAAAAAAAAAAAACTCATAAAAAAATCGTAGATTAAGAGATTCATAAATTTGCAAAGACACAATAAAAAAGAAACTAAATCCAACATAATCTATAAATCAAAGAAAAATCAATGAAATTTAAACAGGAAAAAAGAAAAACAGAACAAATCAATCGACATGTGAAAAATTGCTAACTCCAAGAAACTAAAAAAAAAAAAAAACAACAAAACCAGTCATAAATTTAATCTTTTCAATTGCTTAAATCACCTTAGCACGAATGGAATCAGTGGATTGAGCAACAGGATGCCTATGAAATGTTAGTCGATCATCATCTTTAACAAAAATATTCAGCGAGCGATCATCTGGATTCCATGCATATGATTCCATTACTTCAAGTGGTAGTGGCGTAGAACTAATGATTTGATCAAAGCGACTTGGACGAAACATATCCTCATAACAAGAACCCTGTAAAAAAAGGATCGGAAGAATTATTTTAAATAACATTTTAATTAGTTTTTTAAATTCAATAAATTTACACGATTGTAGAAATTTATAAATGAGAAAGCTACACCAAGATTTACAATTAATATGTAGAACTTATTATATGGATATATAGAGAGGAATCTATTAAAATCCAATGCGCAAAATATAAAATCTTTTACAGTGTAAAATTATAATGCAAAGACAAACCATAGGATTAGCATTTGATTGGGTACGTGATCGTAAACCATTCAATTCCACTATCATAGTTGTATGTGACATAAAACCATTGCTTAAACTTCGATTCTGTTCACGTGAAGTACGATGCGAACGATTAAAAAGATGCTGTCTCCGTAAACTGCTACTACTACCTCTTCTACCGATTTCGACAACAGGATTGCTAACACACTCTTCAGTCACACTAGATCCAGCTTGTGTTTCACGTGAAGAGCGAAAAACTCTATGTGTTGAGACATTTTGACGAATAGTTGGTTGTTGTGCGGTTGAATGTATCACTGCATTGCTACCACCAATAGTGACATCGAGCAATGAACCTGTTAGTGACGGAACATCTGAAATGAATAAAAATCTTCTAAAAAAAAAAAAAAATTTATCAAATCATGCGACGAATTGATATTTATATATTTAAGATTAATATAACCTCTTTTAAATTTAGCCTATTTCTTTCAAGGATAAGATATATTTAAGACAAAGTTAATCTATATATTTAAGGTAAAGTTAATCTTCTAAAAATAAACATTATGACTTAAGATTTCAAAAGAATGAAAAACTTCAAAAAAAAAAAAACTGTGAAATTTCCCACTGCATGCTTTCGCATTATATCGAGAATTTTGGAAACCTAATAGTATTATATCAACGAATGAAAAAAAAAAAAAAAAAAAAAAAAAAAAAAAAAAAAAATTTTATAAAAAAAAAAA
>JARVGP010001835.1:0-10742 GCA_029876185.1 Mansonella ozzardi | reverse complement strand
TTAGTTCACATCACTTTTCATCCATCGTTCAACATTCCACTGTTATGTACGTCAGTTTCGTTTTATGGCTAAACAAATTGGGCCAAACTAATTAATACAATTTGTAGGTCATAGAATAGCATTGTTAATTACACATTACCAACGTGAACGTTATATATTTGTCAATGATTAAGCATTACGTAACATTATTCCTCCTCTTCTCTCCTGCTCTTATATCTCAGGATTCTTCCAATATTGGTATTTCACGTTTCGCATACCACTTTCATTTTTTGTGAATATGAACGTGAATGTTCGGTGTGACGTGTTATACGTTAAGCATGGATAGACATTAATATATTACGTTAGGAAAAGTAAAAGATGTGATCATTTTCTACCACCATGGATTTACGTAATTACGTTTAGTAAGGTAGCGTTAAGATACATGTAACAGTTTTTCTGTAACAGTTTGTATTGCTTTTTTCACTTTGCATTTTAATGCCAATGGTTACTTTATCAGTTTACACTTTTCATTTAATAATAGTTATGTTATCAGTTTTGCAGAATATTCTAAATTAATACCTAAAAAACTTCTTAAAAAATAATAATCAGAGTGAAATTAGTGATTAAATATAATAAACATGATCTAAGATAATATATGCTGATGAAAATATCCGAGGGAATTAAGGCTTATTGACTGGAAATGCACAACAATGTTGAAAGAGACAGTTGTCCTGATTCTTGACTGAAAATCCGGTGGTTCTTTTGGTCCTGTTATAGCATAACATTTACAAATATAACGCAATAAAATTAATCTCTTACAAGTTGGACAATAAAAAAGAAAATATGTTGGGTCCGATTTCTTCATTAAATTTAACATGAAACATTTGACAGGTTACATGACATTATAATGTTAAGGAAAAAATTATTAAAATTCTTAAAAATATTAGGCAATGTGATATATAAGTTCTAGCCCATATATAATGTTATAATTGACGTAGCTGAATTGGATACCAAGGATTAACTATATACCATTACGGAGAGCAACCTTGTGATTCGGCTTGGCTATCACAACTATTTAAATTTATCAAAAACAATAATAGGTTAGTTATCGTCTATAATTTTAAAAAATAGGTTAGGTTTATTTTTATAATTTTTTATGATTTAAAAAGTTTTTTCCATAATTTTTATGATTTTTACTACTGTTTTTACCATTCTATGAATTTTACCTAGCAAAAGTGATTTTTGTGCTGCTTGTTGACAGTAAATGATGAAAATAAGAAATAATAATAACAGATTTCGCTGCATCTGAATTAATAATGACTTGGACATACTCTGAAATGAGCTGTGGTTTCTATCGAATGTTAGTATTTGTGAATCCATTTTTTAATTTATGTCATTTTAGATTTCCCTTTTGATGACAGATTCATTAGAGTTGGAAAAATAAAAGTGCTTAGGAATGGCAGTGCCATTCTTGTCTATTGCTACTGTAACATTGGCTGAAATCACCGAAACACTCCAAGCACTTTTGCAAAAAAAATGACTTGGTTCATATCAAAACAAATCGCGCTTTATGTACTTCGATAATGGAAGCAGTGAATATAACCTGTCTTGTATTATAGATCCGTTAATCAATTCGTTTTTTCGGCAACCTGTTTTTTTGTTTTTGTTTATTCAATAATAAAAGAATGAATTAAGATGAATAAATCGAAAAGAAGTGGTGTAAATTACGCGATAAAGTTAAGTCTTACTGTCAGTCATTCTATCTGATAACAAATTATCGGCAACCTTTTACAAAAAAATATGGAGGAAAATATTTTTTTTTGAAAGAAAATTTTTTATCAAGTTCTCTTCCCTTAATCTGTTCATTTAAAATTCGAATTTCAAATTTTTTCATTATGGAAATTTTGTAGACAAGCAGAATTTGGTCAACGTGCTTTGTGTTGCAAAATTTGTATTTGCTTATTATACTTTAAATATTTAGCAAACTGAATTCAAATTTCATTTATGAATCATCAATCCATAAAATTTTTCATTGTAGTTGCAGTTGAATGGCTATGCACACGCCTTAATTGCTCATTTATTGCATTTTTCTAATAAAGTAATATACTAATTGAAATAAATATTGGGCTCATTTTATTTCAATGTATCATGTTTCGTTTTGACACAGTTCCACTGATTTGTTTGTTCTATATTTACAGTTTTTGCAAAATTCATTTATTCAATTTTCAGATGACTTCAGTCCAGCAGTATTTTTTTCCAATGCCATAGAAAAAGTCAGAATTAATAGTGTTAGGAATAACGTCAGCTGTACGAGCACCCTCCCCGGCTTTTTTTTGTTATTTAACAATAAGTAAAACAAATAATGAAATATGAATTGATTTCATCAGTAAATGTTACATTATACAGCTTAGATTTCCCAAATATAATAAATAACAAAATCAGTTAACAAATGCATATTTCTAATGGTCACAATGGTAATAGTCCATCGAAGTCATTTCAGTTTTAAATTTCAGCTATTTTAAATTGGTGCTCTTCAGCATAAGCTTGCGCAAGAATCAAATATCAGCACTTTTTTCTACTACTAAGTACTATAAGATGCCTATGCTTAATAATAGTAATATAACAGTAATAGAAATGAGGATATAATAACAGCAAAATGATTTTATAGTAAGAATAGACCTACTGTGATGTATGCAGCTTTGAAAACTAATTAACAATTGTATAAGTTGAACAAGGAAGCAAGGAGAGAGATTTATTTCTTTTAGCTTAATTTTTTTATTCATTCATTCACTCAAAATTTGTTTTCCTAATCCACAAGAAATTTGTTAACTAAGACAATCATCCGATTGAAAATGCCAAAATTCAGCTACTTACCTGAGTTAGCAATGATCGTCTAATAATTGTTCGTCTTTCTAATCAGTGCTAACTGACATTTCGATCATCCCTACTCGATTTATGACCACATTCACTTAAAGCTTGCAAAATTCCTAAGTTATTCTGTCACTAGTTTCCGCCATTAATGACGTACATTACGCCAAATAATCGTACACTTTAAAACTTTTTACAACGCACATTTTCAATCGATTAATCTTTCTTGCAGTCAAAAATTAATTTTATTGACAATGTGAAAATATCAAATTTTCAAATTTCGAGAAATAATTTCATTTTTATTTATGTAAAAGCATCAAAAAAAGCAATCGATTAGCTAAACTTTCAAAATGTCCAAAACACTTAACATGAAAACAGTTAACAGATTAGATGACACTAGATTACTTACAGAAAAATTATTAAAATTCTTAATTCGGCTTGGCTATCACGACTATTTAAATTTATCAAAAGCAATAATAGTTAGGTATCATCTCCATAAAAAAAATAAGTTAGGTATATTTTCACATTTTTTATGATTTAAAAAATTTTTTCATAATAGTTTTTTGTAGTTTTTACTACTATTCCTACCATGAATTTTACCTGGATTAGGTACTGGATTTGCTGCTTGTTGACAATAATAAGAAATAATAACAAATTTCGCCACTCTAAACTAATAGCGACTTCGACATACTCTGAAATGAGCTGTGGTTTCTATCGAATGTTAGCATTTATCAATCCAATTTTTAATGACATTTTAGATTTCCTCTTTTATAACACAATCGTTAGAGCTGGAAAGATAAAAGTGCTTCAGAAGATGACTTCTAATAACAATTGTCATTCCTAATACTATTGCTACTGCAACATCTCTGAAATCATCGAAATACTCATATTGTTTTCTTCAATAACGGCAAAAACAGTGACGGGACTATTAATGATTAATATCAGAACAAGCACTTTATAAACTTCGATGACGGAAGCAGTGAATACAACTTGTCTTATATTATAGATGCGTTAATCAATTCTGTTTTTCGGCAATCTGTTTTTTGTTTTTGTTTATCCAACGATATAGATTGAATTAAGACGAATAAATGGAAAAAAGTGGAAATTTTCTTCAGATTCTCTTCCCTTAATCTGTTCATTTAGAATTCGAATTTCAAGCTTTTTTTCTTCATTATGGAAATTTTTTAGACAAGCAGAAATATTAGTATATTTGGTCAATGTGTTTTATATTGAAAAATTTGTATTTGCTAATTATATTTTAAACAATTAGCAACTGAATTCAAATTAAACTATGATTCATCAATTCGTGGAAACATTTTCCCCAAATTTGTCACACGATTCAGAATCTGAAACAAAGTTTTAAAATTCCGCTATTTTTCAAAAAAAGAAAATGATTTAGAAAATTGGTGATTCAAAACATTCAATTAGTAACCTTATGTCCGAAGTAAAATAACAAAAAGCAAAAACAAAATAAAATTGTAAAAAAAACTGATAACGTAACCAGCGTGACGTGAATAAAACTGATGTTGGCATAAGGGCAGAAAGACTAAGTTTGGAAGGCAATGTTATGCAGAACATATCTTTTCATCAGCTGCATGGATAGAATTACTTCTACTGCGCACTTGAAATATAAAGTAAATACAGGCCGGGAACGAACTTAATGCTAAACCAGTAACTGTGTCAGTATGACCACGCATCATATATGTTAATTCATTGCGTCATGGATCCCATTGCTAAAATGCTAGCGGAAGTTGCCGGATAATTCATAAAAATATGGCAGCTAAGATTCACAAAAAATTGAAAACATAAAATTTTACAAAATTACCTTAATGTCATTATCGATTCTTCCACGAATAACTTATTCTGTTGTGTCCATTGAAAGTTACAGCAGCAATCTGGTATGCATTCCGCATGCGCAACTTAGTAATGGATCTTGCATTCCGCAACTTAGTAATGGATCTTGTTTGCGAATATCATGAATCTGAAAAATACATGCATCTATTATTCCATAAAATGCTTAATGAACGGCGACTATTAAAATTCACAAGTGTAGTACAATCGTCAGAGCCACTGGCAACAAGTTATGGTCCACGTCGTTCAGAATGGCAACTGTTTACAATAGTTTTGTGAGATTTGAACTTCCTGACACATGTTCCTGTATCCATCTATATCTCAAACACGTACTGTTTTATCTATTGATGCAGTAAACAGATAATTGAAAAAGACGAAAACACATCAAATGAAAGATGAATATAGAAGATGAAATTAAAACTTTAATGGCAAAAGCTTTCTTTAGCATTCCCCATCGATTTTTTGGATAAACGTATGAAGGATGCATTTCGGGTAAATCCTATAGAAGCTTTCCACAAACTTACGCTTTTAACTTTTTTTTACACTTTTTGCATAGCTCCATAAAGATGTTCCTCACCTGCCATCAGTGCTGAAATGGAGATTCATTACTGCTCCTGCATGTCCTTTTAAAGTTGAGAAATTTTCGCATTCACCATATACATTCCATAAAACTAAAATTAACATGTTAAATGTGAAAAATTGCTCAAAAAACAAGAAAAAAAATGCTTAAAGTTCAAAATATATATATTTTTTTCATGTTTTTTAAAATGCTCATTTTTGGTTAAGTCAGGCAGTACTAATCACTAATGATTTCATATGCAAAGAAAACGGATGAGATAATATGCCAAAGATATCAACAGGAAGCCCAAATCAATTCCAGTTAGAAGTAACCTAAGTAAAAAAGGAAATATTCATAACAAGCACAAAATTTAAGAATAAAATAAACGAAGAAAACTTATAAACAGTCATATCAAAACCAGCGGATACTAGGCAACTTCCATCTGGGTTAAACTTAGCCGTATGACCGCTAAGCAGCATTATAGGAGCCATCAAATGTGACATACACGTAATGGATTGTAATCGATTACTCGGGGTAACTTCTAAGCGTGGCTTTTTCGATCCTTCAGTTCATTGAAACTAGTTCATTTAAATCACTCCTACATTTATATCATCTTTCCAACAGCTAGTTTTATAGTTACAGCTTACTTCTGCGGTTTACAATTGTAACGAAATAATATTAAATAGGACCAAAATGTTAACAATCAATAATATCAATGAAACCAGTTCAAAATTATTACACAAAAAACAAATTCAAACAAAAAAAAAATTTACCAACAACAGCCAAAGGCATCGTAGGCCTTTTGAACTCATCATTACTTTGCATGACGTTCCCATTTGAAAAATCTTTACCAGCTACTAAAAAGTATTTAGCGTTTCGTTAAGACAGATACTATTTTCTTCAACATCCTACAAATTTCCCACATGCTTTAAGATCTCTGAACCTACAACTGAAAATTGTTTTTCATTCAACTTAATCACTTCATAGCACTAAAAATGATATTCTTGAAAACAAAGACCTCATACAGTTGATTATCAAAGATTGAACCCGAATGAAGTATTAACTTGACTGAATGAATGTCAAATGTATTTCATGTTATATCATTAACTATACAGACGTTCATCAATAAATGAGTTACTCAATAAGAAATTTCAACTTGCGAAAAATAATGCATCTTGAAAATCGGAAATTTTTATCGATCCCAAGCACTGAAATAAGAGTGAAACTATGAACAAATTGAAAATATAAAAAAGCGTACGAAAGAGAAAAATGCAAATAAACATTTCTAAATTAACTGATCAAATATTATTACTTTACTAAAATATAGAAGAAAAAATAATGCATGCAAAAAAGAAAATCGAGTCTGATAATGATATTAAATATTTTAAAGAGCATCATAGTTGCTCTAGGGTCCAGATTAAAAAAGATTCCGAAAGATCCGAAAGTCACTACCGTAAACAATAAAACAAACTCTTGACACTTTCAAAAATTTACACATCCTCCCATCATATTAAAGGGAATTTTGAGCCCAAGATACAACATAAGATGAACAAAATCAAAATCTACCAATTAAAAATGGAAGTTACAATGGTAGGATGTTAAGTGTTCCAGCACACTATCGTCTAATAAAATCAAAAATTCAATATCACTGCAATTCCAGTTGAGGTCGTACCAGCTTGGCCTCCACCTCATTCGTAAAGGCGAATCCTAAAAATATGAAAATTTATAAAAATCTATATACAGAAATCCAAAAGACTTCCTTCAGAATACATTCGACCAATATTATTCTCATTCAATTCTTTCTCTTCCAATATAACTGATGTACCACTCTCTTCACTACTTGTTATTGGACCATAGCTGTATTAGATCCTTGTGCCATAAACAACTTTTTGGTTTTACAACTTCCTACATTTGATTATTCATATTAAACATGTTCCACGCGAATATCATATGGTTTAGGGTAACATTCAACAACACCATCAGTTCATCCGAACATTTACGGTTGCCAATTTTAAATCCTTTAGAGTATTAACAAGCAAATTCCTTACCTGTACCCCCTCTTTGCAGCTCGATGATATCATCATTCTTCACTTGCTTACCATTCAGTGGATCTATCATATCTTTTCGAATTATTTTCTCAACGCAATCCATCGTAACAACGGTCTGACTGCAAGCAACAAAATATTTCCTTTAACATGTGTCATTTAGCAAAGCATTAGAGATATTTCGACATCTATAAATAACAAAAAACAAAATTTTAGTTGGTTGACTGACCACGCAGTTCAAATGCCTTCCTCGTATTAACGTGGCAAATCATATCTAACAAAAAACTTTAGTTAATATAAGGAAAATCTAGCGTTTTAAAAAGCAAATCAGTATTGTAATGAAACTTGAAATAAGCATACAAAACTAGTTATGCATACTTTTTAAACAGCTATTGATAATCACCTTGTTTTCAAATATGCGCATCGAGTTGTATTAGTGAGTGCATCATGCGTTATAGGGCACATATAACGCACCTTTCGAGCCATTAAACTTTTATCACCATTTTCGTCAGGCATTACGGTAAATTTTACCGGCAGCAATTCTTTGATTTTTAGAGGTTTACCGGAGAGCGGACAAAAAACGCGCTGATCCTGAAAAGTAAGTTTACATAGTGAGAGTAACATTTTTTTAATTCAATAACGAAGTTTACTGCAAATCGACCTCTCCTTCAACATTCATTGATGGTATCTGCGTATCACGGACGATATCGTTTTATCAAGTTGGCTCTTATCCCAACTAGGCAAGCAATTTTGTCTTCTCTCAAATTTTTTCACTTATTTGTGTTAAAAGAAGCAAAAGTTAAATTATAAAATGAAGCTTGCCGGTTTTTCAATTTTGACTTCCATAGTCGGATTGAGCTGTGGAATCCAAAAACTTGGGTATTCCTTTGTCTTTCTGCCTGCTACATTTGAAATCTCATCCTCTTTCAATCGTTTACCATTCGATCGATCATTTTCAAGCATTTTGCGTTTGTTGATCTGAAATTTTTTGAAAACTTGGAGATTACCATTTGTAAGAAGATGCAAGCCGCAATCAAATGGTTTGTTAACATACTCTAGATCCAGAAGGAGTAGCGCCAGCAGAAGTGGTAGGCCAGTCGCTTTCTAAATCTCGCTTCACTCCCGGGTGTGCTGGTGTACCTTCAACTTCCCTGAATTTCTTTAATTTCAATTCTTCATCCAGATGTTTTTCCTGCAAATCGTGACACTAGTTACTTTTTTTTTTTTTGGCTCAAATTTATGAGGAAGAAAATACGTACTCTTTCGGCTTCTTCTTCTTCCTTTTTACATTGTTTCTCCCATTCCTTTAATTTTCTTGCATTTTCTTTCTTCTGTTCCAGATAGTATTCCAAGACAGCTTCTTTGTCGAATATATATCCATACGGTGATATTACCGGATCTCTATAAATTTAAAACGGTAGTCATGACAAATGTATTTATGTAAAATAGAGAAAATCCGCGTCTATTTGAATAACCCACTGGATCATAAGAACTATAACCAAAAAAGTCGTCTCGATTATCCCACGTTGGATATATCGTCACTCCGTTTATACCAACCTGTTTTTCGGAATTAACTTATTAAATGTAGCTAATTTCTACCGCAAACTTTTATTCATTTCAGAAAGTCTGACTCATATCTGGAAACGAGAAGTCTCTGTTTCCCAAACTTCAATGAAAAGTCGAAGGAAGTACATAACGGACAAACAAAAAGATTTAAACGGATACAAAAAAAACTCTATAAAATTTAATATGACTCACGTCAATGGTATTCTATAAAATCCAGGGAGTCAGGAAATTACAAATTTTTAGCTTATGCATTTGGAAAAAAAGGCTTACCGGCAAGGTTGCAAAGTGATCGAGCAACAATCGAATTCTTTCACTGAATCAGCACCTAATCGCTGATGCAAAGTACCATAACCGGATTCTTTTGCATCTTTTCGCCTTTCTGAATATGAATATACCGCCGATGCTGTAGCATTTTTACCATGACGAGTCATTCCGTAAACGAACGTAAGCTCATACACCTGAAAACACCTCGTATAAAAACAATAACTGCATATTTACCACCCGATATCTCAGCCCTAACATGTCTTCCCACTGTGCCGTGATGATCGCCGATACACATGTAGTTATACGACGATGATAAATGGTTTATATCACAAGTTCGATTTTGATGGGCAAAATGGAAATTCGGAATTGTTAATGATAGTTCGGATTCCTTTTTTGTTATCTTTGACATTCTCCGTTTAACGTACTCCTTATTAATTTCTATAAGATCACTGTTCCATCTCAAAAAATAATTTTCAGTTCTCTTGCATATTTCATGGGTCTACATTTTATACACTCTGTGTCAACTTTATTATTTCAATCATCTCAGTGACCTTAATATTTCCACTCTTCCCGATTGTTATTATTATCAATTTTCTTTAAGCTATTTTAATTCTTTTCTTCAAAAAGTTATTTTGTTCAGTATGTTGATAATATGTATTTATTGATAGCACCGTTGTAGTGACAGCGATGATTAAATGTGGTTATAGATATAGCCGAACTGATCTAACTCACATAGCCGAATTGACCTAATTCACAGAGCCGAATTGATCTAATTCACTTTCGATTATCCATTTTTCTCAATAAAAATAATAGACCATACATATTTTAGTTGTATAAGATAAGCAAAAATGAATACAGTGTCTGGGATTGCATTAGAAATAAATGATTATATTATGTCATTTGTATGCTTGTATTTTTCCATAATTTACTTTTTTTTTTTTCTATCACCGATATCGGATACTAGATCGGATAAAAAACTCTATCAACTTCGAAACAATTCAAGCATCTCTTCAAAACGATCTTTGGTTCCCTATGACGCAATATCGAGCCTCGTTTTCAAATAAAATGATTTCTTCTTGACAATACAGTTCTATTTAAAATTTAATCATCGTTCCGACACTTTATTATTCATAGTATTCATCCTTAACGATGAAAATGAGGAAAGGAAGAAAATACTACGGTTTCAATACTATTTTTTAATAAGTATAAGAAATTTGACGTGAACAAGAGTAGATTTCATCAAATGAAAGATTCTGAGAAATCTATACTGCTCTGCATGAAACCAGAACTGCTTTTCGGGACTTTTCCTAATGCAGGCACAAGCATACTATATGTAAGAATTAGAAAATAAAAAGATTAGTTAAAAATAAATTAGAAAATAAAAAACATAGTTAAGAATCTGGATCAACACCCCCTAAACATTATAGAAAATCAGAAAAAATCCCAATATATCTCATCCTTGAAAATGTTTCTGGTCTCCTTTTGTTACTTCTTCGTATTTTTCCTCTTCCTTTCTTGTTGTCATAATTAGAGATTTATGTGTTTATTCGATTAATTTATCGTTGATTCGATTGATTTGATACACATTCGCAATCGTAAGATTTTTTCTT
>JARVGP010001834.1:0-11021 GCA_029876185.1 Mansonella ozzardi | reverse complement strand
TTTTTTTTTTTTTTTTTTTTTTTTTTTTTTTTTTTTTTTTTTTTTTTTTGTTAATATTAAATAGAAATAAATTCGAAATGTTCACAAATTTTAAACATTGAGGAAATAATAATGATATATGATAATGTTGAAGAAATATGAAAGTCTATCAAGATAATACTAATCTTATTTGCATTATTTATCTGAGATGCTGATTTATTTCATATCGGTACTTAGAACAGAGCGATGTGTTTGTATCTTTTGTTCATAGATGAGCTGGAACTTTACATCACCCAATTCTAGCCGGCACAAGAGGTATTGATTATGGTGATGATGGTGATGAGAGTGGTTGTAATGATTGGTCGTAAATGAACTTTGGTGGATATAGTCTACGTTGGACCCCTGGTAGTTCATCTTTTATCAAATTATGTACAATTTCCCCGGTCCCTTTCGTTATACTTATAATGATACTTTTTTTTTTTTTTTCAGCATTTACGTAAATGATTTTTCTGTAGGTTCCATGTCAATGGATACATACATCTTTGTTCCGTTATCCTGCAGTAATTTTCGCTGCATTGTGCTATAGCTTAAACGTACGAGCAAAATAGACGTGAATAGTAACGCATAATTTACACAGAATATACTCTGATAATGTCCAATATGCTAATGCTTTATTAATATCAAAAGTGATTGAAATATCCTCATAGTTGATTTTTGGTATGTATTAAATTAAGATCAGTTTGGTACGTATTATGCTAGTGATGCTTTATTATACCTGAATTGATGGTATTGCAAGGCATGAAACTTGTTTATTTAGCCGTCTTCCTCGTTATGTTTCACGTGATTGACAGAAAAGTGTTGTTGTTACGCATTGGGCAGTAAATATGCTCGATAAGGATATCTTACATGGAAAATATGAGCATTTTTCACGAAGCTCGCTGATAACTTTAACTACGTTTACTTTCAGATTCACTTTGGCATCTATTAATGTATATATAAATATTACTGCTCACTAAATTTTTCTTCATTGCGTAGAGGCATTGTTCACTGTAAAAGCTTCCTTTCTAGAAGAGGTTACTTCACTATTTCATTTAAAAATAATGAAGATGTTGATTTGATATTGTTATGGTGTAGTAGGTGGCATACTTTTCTGAAACAATTCCAGCGAAAAAAGCTTTCCATTTTCAATGTAGTTACTTTCGGCATGTTATCGTTACTTTTTCAGAAAATCAAAGAACCATCTATTTGTTATCACTAGTTTATTTTTATTCGCTCAGCATGTATGTATGGTTTGCGATTGGTACGGCTTTTGCATTTGTAAGGGCGGATCAAGTCGATCCACTCACTGATAAGGATCATTTCAAGGTATCTCTTTTACTTTTGTTATTTGTTTCTTTCGTAGTCTTCTAAGTGTCATCTAAGCTGATAATTGGAGTATTTTGTGGCATTAATGTTTGATTTGATCTTATCCAAAGATATTATGATTTTGAGGCTGGCGGACATGACAGCAGATTTGACCATGAAGCCTTTCTCGGCAAAGATACTGTTGAATCAAAGGACGTCGTAAGCAAAGAACGTCTTGCGTAAGTGTTTGATGACTCTTATTATCTGAGTGATGTATTAGTTTTGCTTAAAAATTCCGTATAATACACTGAAATGTGATGCATTTGCGTGCTAAACATGTCGAGGTATACAGTGTCAGTTATATAACATTTACTTTGTGAGATTGCCGACAATTCTGTTTGTGTAGAAGCATAAAATGTATGTAAATGCCAAGTAGTATCTTGAACAGTGCTTGAAGTTACTAACAAAATCATATAACAATTGCTGACGAATGTCCAGCTGTTGAAATATATCTTGCTCAAATTACCTCAGCAAATTACAACATATTTTGACGAGTGATAATGTATGAGTTCGAAATCAAACTAAAATTTTTAGGAAGCTGGTTGCGAAAATGGACGTGAATGGTGATGGCTTTTTGGAAGAATCTGAATTAAAAGATCACATTGATTTTATGCAAAAACGATATGTTAATAATGATGTTGATCGAACATGGAAAAATTATAATGCGGAGAAAGTTAAAGATGGGAAAATCTCATGGAAAGATTACGTGTGAGTTGATGCTAGTCTGTTGTAGGACGCTTTTTGCCCTAGTTGGGAGCTCAATAAAATGCTAGAATTTCAGAGAAATGGTTTACGGAACAGTAGGTGAAGGACAAGAGCTTAGTGCTGAATATCAAAAGATGATAGTACGTGATGAAAGAAGGTGGAAAGCAGCTGATTATGACTCGAATGAAATGCTTGATCGAACCGAATATGGTTGTTTTATGCATCCTGAGGACTGCGACCACATGCGCGATATTGTTGTTCAGGTGATTAGAGAATAACAGAATGAAATAGGATTACTTCAAATGAACTGTAAAGAACATGTTAATATAATAGTCAGCCTGATGATATCTACATATGTACGTACAATTTATAAACGGAAACTCTGTTGATATCTCTTAACACCTTTTTTTTAGGAGACACTTGAAGATATTGATAAAAACAAAGATGGATTTGTAGATCTTGATGAATATATAAGTAAGTTCAGCACTATATATGCATAATGTTCATAGAGGCAGTTGATTGTGGCGAGGTGATCCTTGCAAATTTTTTTCCTTCAAAACTCTATCAATTTTGAAATTAGAGATAACTGTTTCTGCAGTTTAGAGTTAAAAATTATTCATTTCTATATCGCATCATGCTTGGAATACTTGCTACTTGTCATTTGCAGGTGACATGTACAGACCGGAAGACTATCCAGAATTAGATAGCAAAGAACCGGAATGGGTTGCTAGTGAACGACAAATGTTCAAAGAGCATAGAGACAAAAACGGTGACGGCAAACTGGATCAAGTATTACTGAAAACTATCCTTATTTGAGAAACTTCACTTATTTTCTCTTTACATGACCAGTTAATGCTACTTCTATTTTAGGATGAAATGAGGAATTGGATCATGCCTGTAGGTTTCGACCATGCTGATGCAGAAGCAAAACACTTAATTGGTATCGCGGATGAAGATAGAGTAAGTTCAAGACTTTTATGTGAGATGTTATTCTTTTACAGAATACATATTTCATCTCTGAACACTTTTCTTTTCAATTCAACTTATTTCGGAATGGTTGTATTTTTGCTAATGCATTAAATAGGGCAAATTGTAGTTTAACCACATTGTATAAGGAAGTTGAAATGACTCACTCTATAAATGTCGGGATCATCGTTCCAAAGATTGCAGTCCTTGAGTTGTCCTTTTTGCAGGACGGGAAATTGTCTTTAGAAGAAGTTTTGGATCATTATGACACATTCGTTGGATCACAAGCAACCGATTATGGTGAGCAGCTGAATAAACACGACCCTGCGGAACTTTAAATAGATAATGAAAATAATGACCAGTTCGAGATGTCCACACTTTTTTTGAAATTGCTCTGTGACAATTTTTTTGCTAAATGCTGTTCTACTTATGTGTGAAGTTTCATATTCGACATATACTGCAGTGACGACTGACATGTTCCGAAAAAAATTTATGTTAGTCTTTTTTAAGCTATTATTTACTTACTGCTTTGTTATTCAGTTGGTATACTGTACTTTGTTACTCAGCCAAATTAGCATTGCTACTGCTCTTTAAATTTCTGTTTTTCAAAATTATGTGATAAATTCAATTTATTACTATATTATAATATAGTTTATCATATCGAAGTGAATTGGGAATTTGATTATAACATACATTCTCATATGGAGAAGCAGAAAACCCGGAACCGAAAATAAAAACCAAAGACAGGAAAGAAATGTGATATTTTCCGTCAGTCGAAATTAAGCTACTTAAGTCTTTTCAAAATAGAAGCGATATATACATAATTTTAAAAAAATTGACACGAACAATATCACATTATCATATCAAATTCGCAAACGTGCCACTACTTTCCAAAATTGTACCTATGCAACGGAGTAGCAAACATCAAATTATTATAATCTAATGAGTACATGATATGCGAAGTCTTAAATCCATTAAACTGTCTAGTAAATGAAATCTTCGAAAGCTCCGAATTAGTATTCCGTAAACTTCTACATCGGCCATTATAAAAACTTCAGATATCTAATTCGAAAACATGCAATGAAAACCTTTAGTGTCCTTATCTAATCATTTCGATTCTCTGGTCCTAATTTCTATTAATAATTAATACAGGTGCACTGCAAACACGATACTCATGCAAAATATCGAGATTCGTAGAAGAAGGTGTCAGCATGTTTGCGAATGTGGCTTACATATTAGTGAGGTGGTCGTCGGATAACCACCCCAGCTACCACTTTTTGAAGACGGAAGCTGCTGAGGACCACTGGATCCATCACTGACTTGTATTATCTGATGAACACATCCATGATACAACACTACTGGGCGTACCAGCTGCAATATACAAACTTTAATGTGTACGGTATAATGGAAATGAAGGATACAAGTAATCAAAAAACAATTTGGAATAAACAATAGTAGAAGCAAGATGTTCATAGACATGACACTCTTTTTTACCTGCAATGTATGTGAAAGGGCGGACAGTTCCTTATTCTCCAAAAGATCATACATTTTAGCAATACAATACATGTGTGCTACAACCAAGCCATACTGAGACCGTAAATTCAAAGTAGCTAACTGTTCCCAGTGATTCGTGTATAGATGTCCACAACTGTGCCAGAGTAACCGTATCAAACGACGGCAGTGATTTTCAAAATTATTCGAAAAAGCAGATCCTGAAAGAGCATAATCATAAATGCTAAAAAGAATAGAATTAGGAACAACTGTCAAGTTAATATCATGCCAAAAAATAATACTTTTTTCTACGCTTTTCTACAGGGAAATAAATATTTCTTATTATCTAATTAAAATATCTCTATATTTATAAATATACGGCAGTATTTCGTTACTGTGTCAGATGTTTTTCGTAATAAGGATAGGTTAGAAGAGCGTTAACAGCTAAAAGATATGGTCTATAATTTTTTCCTTTTCTAGGTTTTTTTGGGTGTATTCTATGTAAAAAATAATGCCAAAATTCAAAATCTCACCATATTTAGTTGGATAAAGTCGCTCATCTTTTGCGCTTTTTTCGCAAAATGATAATACGCAATCAATGTACTGCATAGCAGAATATGGATGATGTTTCCTCCTTTCATCAACCCAATGTGCTTTCCTGCAACTTTGCAGTAGTTTGCAAATTTGTTTAAAATTTGCTCTCTATATTTTTCAAAAAAAGAAAGGCAAGATTTGGAATGTTGCCCTACAGATATTTGTACATCAAATATTCCATCATTAATTCTTCTTTGAATCAAATGTAATCGAAAGACAATCATCTCATAAAATTTTAAGGTAGTCACTACAACTCCAACAGCTATTCTAATTAGAAATTATAAGCTATAAATGATAAAAAAGTAAACTGATCAATGTGGAAAATAATTTCAAATGAAATAATTTAAAACTTGAAAACACAGCAATGGATCAAAGTAGATGTTATATGCGGATATGTTTTTCGTTCATTGAAGATTAACAAAATAGTGCGAAACTTACGGAACACCTGGATAAGACATAATAGGACATGAAACCGGTGTGCACACTTCTGATATCGTTCCACATAAAGCGTTCACATTCTCGAAAAGAGATAATGCTGAAATAAATATATTTCTATCATTGAATTTTAGTTAACAATTTATCAAAGTTATAATTTTTTAGTTCTTAAATATGTTTGTTAGCTACAATCATTCAGTGATTATGAAAATGATAAGCAAACAACTTACTATGTGTAGCCAACCATTCATTTCTATCCATTCCTTGAGGTAACTTCGAGAGCCGCCTAATCATCTAGAAAAATGATAGATTATTTTCTATCTCCTACAGACATAATTCTGTTTGGTAATGCTATACTTACAAACTGAATGTTTTGAAATATAGAAATTCTACACGACACTGTGCTGCTCTTTTAGTGAACCTAAGGGCATATAGTCAAGACAGATAGTAGAATTATATATCAAAACAACATTTACTTCATCATCGAAAGAATCACACACTCCCATTTCAGACAGCGCTTTACGTTTACAATTTGGAGCGTGGATGCATGTTGTCACATTTTTCCCTCCACTTGATGACATACGTCGTGCTGAACGACACCTTTCATTGACACCTTTGCGCCGTGACCTCCTGGAAATGAATTATATTAATTCGACTTCATATTGAATTATTTCCCCCAAAAAATTAATCTAAATAATAATACTCCAAATAAGATATGTAATCGAAAAACAGAGCAATTATCTCAGCTTTCAAAATATGCACATTCCGAACCACCAAAATCGATGCTCTTAAAAGAAAAACGTTTTCATAATCAAACATTTACCTGACAGTTACTTTAACCAAATTTATGAGTTAAATGACTAGGTATGACCAAGATTAGTAATATGTTAAAGACAAAAATAAGTTAATATTTAATGAAAAACCAATTATTGGACAACTATGACACAGTGAACATAACACAATTCTGAAGAAATTAGCTTCCAAATGAATGAATGATTCGAAGTATAAACTAAGAACGAAGGATAAGATATGAAAAGATCAAACGACAAATATTAAAAGACTAAAATGATCAATGCTTGCAGTATTCGAATTATGCATTTCTAAACTGGAAAAACCGTTGTGTGAAAATTTTATGCTATTAACATAATATTGAATTGTCAACTTTTGGTACATAACCCTAATGATACATACATTAAATTAAATTCAAAAAAAAAAGGAAGGAGAATTCAACGTTTCATATAATCAGTACAATGCTAGAATAAATTTGAAAAAATAAACTCACGTTGCAAGTGAGACGATATTAGATAGGAATATTTTAGCAAGGCAACAACCATCCTCACTAACATCTTTAGATGAATGTCTTGATAAGGTGCTCCGTTTTGTATGTGCTTGCGATTTCATATTTCCAGGAGATACTTTAATTGGCTCACTTCCACCAGCTATTTCCGTATTCGGATATTTTTCAGTTAGTATCGACGTTACATTCATAGACATAATATACCTAATTAAGAGGGCATTCATTCATTAATAGCATTTAACTAACATAAAATAGATTTCCTGATAATATAGCGCTACACACTTTAGTATAGTTCCAGTCATTCTCAGTTGTATGATATTCTCTTTGTACGAATTATAATTTCCAACATCTGAATAATTCTGATCAATAATGGCTATTAATCACATTTGATGCTTCATTCTACTGATTCATGCAACTTGTCGATTTTCATTCCATGTTAAAAATTAATGTAACATATCAATATTTTTAGAAGTACAACAGTTTTTTTGTGAGCAAAATGCCGCTAATTAATACGATAATTACATTTCTTTCACATAGTTAGTAAATTCATAAAACAAATTTTAGAGGAAAATACATAAAAAGGTACATTTTGAGATATACATTTTACATATTAGTTGTGTTATTTTTCACACTTATTCGGCATTTTAGAAAAAGTTATTAGCGTCCTTACTCCCCCCGCCCCATCCTCCTTTCCCCATTTCCCGTGATCGTCCTTCTATATAATCATGCTTTATTACCGAGCATGCAGGCAAAAACAAATGAGGTACAACCAGTTGCAGTTACTGGAAAAATCGACACTCATGTCAAAACGTTCCCAGTCGATTGAAAATTCGATAATTTATAGCGAAAGCATATGAAAAAAAAAAAAAAAAAACAAGCTGGGAAGAAAATGGTAAATTGCAGAATCGGAAAAATTGAATATAGTTTTGCAGCTGATATTTTTACACTATTGTTTGACTATTATCAGAATCTGATAATTGTATGATTCACCAGCATCTGATAACTATGTGATGAACACAAAAAATTATCAATCGCTCATATTTTTATTTTCTTCATGTTTATGGATAAAAACAGATGAAATTCAGCAATTTTAAATTTTCGAATATTATGTCAATGTTATCAGAGACAAATTAGTGATCTTGAATAAACATCATACACTGTGTTAGAAACGAACAAAGAAAAGATAAAACATTCGCAGCTTTTCAGCCAAACTCACATTTTCTACATTTCTTTTATGTACTCATATTTAAAAGTACATACTATAAAAATTCCCTTCTAATAGCTGAAAAATTACAAAAATAGTTTCTAAATTACAAAGGTTTGTTTTTAATCCTGAATTACATAAAGTGATTAGTGAAGTTAGTTAACTTTGCAATATAATAAATTATAGCATAGCTATTTTAATAAATAAGTGTATGTCAACAAATGCTAATAATACAAATGAGCAAAAAAAAAAAAAAAAAAAAAAAAAAACAAAAAAAATTAATAGATTTTTTTTTAAATTTCCTTTAAGCGTGGGTAATAGTGCAGTTTGCGAGAATGAAATGAAATGATCCTTTATAATAATGAAAATAGAAATCACTCCAGCTGTCCTATCGTTCTCAACTTGATACAAATCATTTTAACAAATGGGAGCAAATATATGAGTCAGAAAAAGAATAAAAAAATGCCTGTAGTGGTGAGAAGAAATTATCAAATATATTTCATCTAAGACTAACGATTAAAAAGTAATCCACCGTTTCTATATCGACATTGGTCGTAAATGAATGAGAATAGTGGGAGAGAAACTGCCACCAGCAATCGTTTCACCTGAGAATATACACTTCACAAACACAACCAACCCGCACACATATACATACACATACGACGACGCATAACCCAGTAAAATCAGTTCATCGCTCTCATAACTGGGAACAGTGAAATATAGATTGTCACATGTGCAACATACATCCGGCACTTAGGAGCAATAACTAAATCACAATTATACTGTTACTTCTACATTCGAACGGTTCTCTGATAGCAGTACCTATCAGCCAGGTATTATCCATCATTGTTTCTCATATTCGTATCTTCGAAGATACAGAATATTCGCTTGTCTTGTCCCTATTATATCCGAAAATATGGTATATAGGCTCAAATCATATTTATTTAGCCTTTGTCCATTGGTAATTCAAGAGTGACCAAGTCATATCCTATCTCACTCTTGAAACTCGTGAAATGCAAATTATTGAAAACCTCGTTATTTTCATCTAACAAATGCCAAACAACAGCCACTGAATATATACCTTTCAACAAATTCATAGCAAATCCTTGCTATACAATTGCAATGTGATTCTATGAATTTCCTATTTCGTCGTGTTTACCTTTTACCATTATATTTATATTTAAAAAACTTTAGAAATTTTCAACTTAACTTAAGCTGGTATGATTCTCATCACTTATACAACACAGTCTTTGCTAGATCTTATAAAAAATGATGCTGACTGACCATTCTTTCGCATTTCTAGACTGCCTTTTTAGTCAAAACGAATTCATTTGTTTGAAAATATCAGTTTGCTGGAAAAATCAGTTGAACATAAAGGTCCAGCCTAGAGAAGATTCGAATGATATCTTTTGTTGGACAAGAATACAAAAATCTGTGGAGGAATATCAACATTTAAAATTCTTTCTTGAAAGCAAGAAGGAAATAGTGCTAAGCAGAAGGAAGCAAAGAATAAAATGAAAAGGCAAAATTTAATCAATGAAGTTGTGCAGAATAGTGAGAGAAATATTTTCATCTATAAATAAGATTCTTAAAAGTTCAAATTACTAACATTTGTCTATGAATATCGATCTATTTCAAAAGATTTGATGTAAAGATCAAATTATGATGAACTGATTTACAAGAACTAATAAACGAAGCGCTGTAAAGATCAAATTATAATGAACTGATTTACAAGAACTAATAAACGAAGCGCTGTAACTAAGTAACTAATATTACTAATATAAACAAAATTATTGCAAAAAAAAACACCTTACTATTCCTAATTAGTAATGTGTAACAAAACAATGCAAAAAAAAACAATGTTGAAGACATAAACAGCGAATTTTGTTAACAAGCCAAAGATGAAATACAATCCTACACAGTCCTTAGAATTAATCTTTCGATGGAATCCTTTAACAGACAATATCAAAACGTACTTAGTTATCCATTCGACCGTATCACGAAGATAATCTGGAAGAAGCCGGTCAAGCCGGCTATTGATTTTGCTAGACGCCAGTATAATTACGGCAAGTTTGACCACTCAAAGTAAATCCTGCTTAACAAACGTCTTCATCTCTTTGTACTAACTTTCATGATGCTTCCGATGAATTCGGAGAAACAATCTAAAATACAAATATTAATTCTCTCTATTTTGTGCATATATCCAATAATTTACTCGAATTGTACGCAGGCTAATTGTGAATATTACTATTTCAGGTCATAAAAGAATAAAAGAAGTTCACGTAAGGACTGTCAATTAACTTTAAGAAACATCGAACTAATAGCTATCACATGACAAACACACAACGATCCATTGCTAAGATCCAAGTGATGTGTGATGCATACGAGTTGTTCCATTAGTAATTTGCGGATTCGTCCTATGCAATTGATTTCAAAATTGAAAAATTGCCTGAAGTATGAAGAATGAGCAAGGGAAGGTGTTGTTGCATATCTTAATATCATTTACAAAGAAGCGGGTCATATATTGCTCTTTGGCAGTATCGGGTCATTGTTTATGATCTAAACGAAATCACACAAATTTGGATCACAATTTAGTCATGTGTGAAAAAAAAAAAAATTACATATGTACATAAATGAATTAATCTTGATAAGCTTTTTTGGATGAAATATATTGCCGACATTAGCATTGCTTCACAGATTTTCCATTGGAGGAGGATTTCAATAATATTCGTTATAAGTTAATGAATCATTTGAATTCTATCACGTGATTACATGCTTCAGAATCTTTCGGGAAAGCATCTATCGACATCTGTTCCTTATGGTTCCTTATCTATGATTTATTGAAAAAACATTGAAAGATAAGATCTAAAATGATTTTCTTCTATGTTGATGAAAAAAAAAAAAAAAAAAAAAAAAAAAAAAAAAATTTTAAAAAAAAAAAAAAAA
>JARVGP010001832.1:0-10630 GCA_029876185.1 Mansonella ozzardi | reverse complement strand
TTTTTTTTTTTTTTTTTTGTCCTATAATTTTTCGTGACAGTAATAGTTTAGCAAGGAGTCAGCGAATCAGTTGACGATGACAGCAGTTCCATTAGTGTTTATCCAAATGATGCACTGCTTTATGCATTTGAATTGCCTGCTCAAGAAGTTCATTCAAATCCAAAACATTTTGTAGCAGCACCAACAGTGATTGCTGCTCATCGTAAAATGGTAATTCTTAAATGTTTGAGCAAATTTTCTTTTTTTCTAATCATTACACAGAGTTGAATAATACTAGCTTTTGCTGTATCATGACTTAGCGAATGTGATAAAATATAGATTCAATTCCTTTAATACCATATTTGAACATATTGCATATGGTTTAAGTAACTTAGCAATATCATATGACATCTTATTAATGCAAAAATATTGCGTTATCATTTTAACATGGCTGTTTTTCATTTTCTTTTTAATTTCGAAACTGTTTTTTGCGAATTATATTTTTGCTTCATCTTTTTATGAGATATTTTTTGTACTTTTTTTTTGGAAATTATAATTATAGCAATACAATGATTCATATTTGCTTGGCGCAACACATGGTTGTACTCCTCGTGTTTTCGGTGTTCCACTCATTTTACGATTCACACCAGTTAGTTGCATTTTTGTGGATAAAAAAAAGCTTATTTCTGTAACAGTGACCAGCATAGGCAAAATGAGCATTGTGAATGAACACTTGCCAACTAGTAGCTCGAAAATGCCCATTAAGTTAGTTTAATTCAAGTATATCACCATTGTTTTCATGAATTGCTAGAATATGGATATTTTTAATCCTATATTTCATATCTGCAGGGCAAAACAACTGGTAATAAGCTATATGAAGAAGTTTGGCTACATGTTTCACGATTTCTAAAAAATGGCAGCGCTGGAAAACAGCAACGAATTAGAGAATCAAATCGTGCCATTGATGCGTAAGTTTGTTTGACGGAAGTGTAGCTCAGGATTGTTTATGCAGTTTAAGCATATGTTTTCAAATATATTAATTGTTCCAAATAAGTGTCATGAAATTTTTTTCAATTTTGCAATTTTTTTTTCCAGTAACACTATTTTATTAAGTCATAGCAGTTAGTTTAAAAATTTTTTAAAAAATTTCGCGGCTTTTTTTCTTCCCTTTTCTTGTGATTATTTTAGAGCAGAAGACATTCGAAATGGTTATCCATTCGATTTATGCTGCGTGAAGTTATCATTCGAGTGGTGTTCAAAATGTGCATGGCCAGCATTTTGTCGTGGTTGCGCAATTTTGGGTAACGATGAAATTATTGAGGATAACTTGATAGCAGTAGCGATCGATTGGAAACCAACTGCTTTGTATCTGCGATATCAACATTCCGTTGAATTGGTTAGAATTCTGATATCTACTGAAAACTGTAAATATTACTTTGTGTTTGCTGTGCTATTCGACAACAAACACAAAGTAGCTTTAATCATTCGTATCATCAGATATGATAATAAACGATAATATTGTGACTTCTTTTAAATTTGTAATAGAAATTTTGTTGAAATTATTAATAAAATACCAATGTAATGGTTGCTATTATTAGTTGGAAATCAAACAAAAAATAATGCTAGGATATTGCTGAAGCATAATATTTGAATTGTAATTAAATTTATCACTATATCATTATATATTATGTGTACTTTAATTTTGCTTTAGTTATGCCGAGATGATGGATCAGTTTTACGAGCTTGGGAAATACACTATCGACCGTGTTCATTGCTTTCGTGTTTGAATGATTTTATGCAAGCGGAACGTTTAGATGATGAAATATTGTGTAAACGATGTGACAAAAAGTGTCCAACAACGAAAGCTCTCGCAATTTGGCGCTTACCTAAAATATTGGTTTGTTTTGTATGCAAATAAAATTTTGATTGTCTTTTTTTACTTCACTTTTTTGAGATAGCTTATTATTTTTGTATAAAGGTGATCTGTAGAGTAGTATGTAGTTAACTATTAATTATAATGAGAAGATAGCTTAATGGTTGACATCATGATCTTTAAGCGACTTAGATGTCATCCTGTCATGTAAGTTCTCTCATTATATGACTAAATTATCGTTTGCCATATGATTGCTTTTGCGATAGTTTTATGATACCATAATCTTATACCATAATATTTACCTTTGAGGATTTGAAAATTAAATTTTATCACTTAACGATGGATGATGTGATTATCATTGTGGCAGTTTTTTATTGGCATTAAAACATTTGCATTTTTACTTTTTTTGCAGATAATACACTTCAAAAGATTTATTTGCGTAAAGTCTGAGCGACGATGGATGAAATCATGCAAAGTAATAGACTTCCCTCTAGAAAATTTGGATCTCAGAGAATGGCTTCGAGATCTAGACGTTAAGACATCAACTAAATACAGTTGTTTTGCAATTGCTGTAAGCTTCGAAATGCATATTAACTCATAAATAATTTTAAATTACCTTATCTTTTTTCTTTAAATTGCAGTTAAAAGAAAATAACAGTATTTTCATGGTGTTTCTGTAATATTGTTTTTTTTTTCAAATATTATGAGGTATTTTTTCTTTTTAGAACCATTATGGTGCCATGGCTTCGGGTCATTATGTTGCTTATGCTAAGAATAACAATCAATGGTTTAGTTTCAATGACAGTCGTTGTCAGGTAAGTTTTTTGATAATATGCTGAAAGTTCGTGTGAGGACATCTTAAAATTTGTTTACTGTTATAGATCATTTATATTTTAGGCAGTGAAGGAATCACAAATTGATAAGAAAAGTGCTTATTTGTTGTTTTATGAGAGAATGGATTAGTTTGAAATCGAAAGAAAAGGAACTAAATCTTATCGATGTTCATTTGATCATCAGTATTACAAGAGAGTTCCTTGTTAACATTTGCTAAATTATTGTTAATTTAATTGAAATGATTTTATTGCAAGTTTTTGTGCAAAGGAAACAAGGTGATAATTTTTGTTGTATTTTCTTTTTTAACTTCACTTCTATTGCAATGTTATATTTTTCATATGGGTTAATAATATCACAATTCATCCTTATCTACTTAAGATAAGAATTGGAGTTTTGTTTCTTTTAACTAATATAAATTATATTTGATTAAAAAAAAGTTTTTCAATTAACCAATGACAATATGCTTCCGATGAAATTTTACATTTTTAAATTCAATTTAATAGAAAAAAATAAAAATAAAATACAGCAAAGCAAAAGTCATATCAAAAACGAACTGCTTATGTGATATGTTTATAATAGCGTTTATAATAGCTGCACCATATTATCTCAATGTTTCTATTATTAATTTATATTCCATTCATTTATTGGTTAATTTAACCCGGTTAATATTTTATTTGTTTCAAAGGTTTTCTTTAGAGCTAGATTTTGATTTTGATAAACATTCAACAGACAGAGGATATCACATACACCATACCAATTACTAGAATAAATTTTTCATAAAATTTAGTTTACTGATTAGTGAAAAACAAACTGATCAATTTCAAAAAAATCGACGACTTCAAAAATCGTTTCAAAATTCAAAAAAGCAAATCTCAGTTTTTTTTTTTTTATTCATCTTGATAGTTTAAAAGCCTTTTTACTTGAATACATATTTTTATGTTACGCGTTCCAACGTAAATTTCATACGTATGGCTTACTGTTTTTGCTTTTTTTTTGATCATATATTTAATTAAATAGAAGACATATAATTTCGAAAGTGGCCAATGACATTTTTGCAAAAAAAAATTTTGAATAAAATTATTCGGTTGAGTAGGATAATTTTGCATTTTAGCAATTTTTACTAATAAAAAATCGTAGAGAATATTTGAATATCATTTTTTATAGATAAAAAAAAAAGATTTCATTTCATGTAGCTCAAAATTGATGTAATTTTTTTTAGATCAAAAAAAAAGAACGAAATTTTCAAATAGGTTTTGGTAATAATTGCTGATTTTTTTTTTTTTTTTTGTGTTGTTTCATTAATAATGTTTTAAGGAACGTTCGTTTTTATGATCTTTCATTATTTTACTATCTCTCATCTGATGATTTTCATATTTCTTATTTTAGACAAATAATTTTGTATTGTTTTGCATTACTAATTTTATTCCTCTTTTTGATATTTGCTCATTGATAATAATGGATATATGAAAAAAATGGAAATATATAAGGGGAAAAAAAATTGCTTTGCTTGCTTTGATCATTATTTATTCTGGAAAAATTCAAATTCAAAATGTTCGCGTGATCTTTATGTTATTTAATGAATTGATTGATTTATCGGGCAATTAATGATAATAATTATATTTGCTAATAATAACTGTTAGTAAAATTCTTGTCTTATGTTAATAATGAATTGCTTTATTTGTTTGGCAATTAGTGACAACAATTATATTCGCTATTGATAATTTGTTAGTAAACTCTTATGTTAATAATGGATTGATTCATATATACAATGTCGTACAAAACTGTGTTGTACAAAATAATGTCGTACAAAATTCCTCCATGGTCGTATCATGGAGGAGTTTTGTCAATCTGAAATAGAAGCAACGTTTAAAGACAGCGGCTATTTAGTAGTTATTGCTTTAACCAAAGCTATAGGAGTATCAGTTCGTATCGAATACATGGATCGAACAACAGCGTTACAGCATGGCTGGTTTTACGATTTTCTAGTCGATAAGGAGCTACCAAAGTATTTTTTCCTATATCATCCAGGTCATTATGACATTATTTACTATACTTAATGGTTTACTTTTTTTTCTGAGGTTTATTTTGTTTCTTCTCAGCGATTCTTTCTATCTTCCGATTTCGATTTGTTGCATCTGTTTCAAGTTCAAATTTTTGTTTAAATGTTTTTTTTTTGGTACGATCGGCAATTAGTTGGTGATAATTATTATATTTACTAATAATGATAATTGTTAATAAAATTCTCTTATTACATTCATTCATTATCATTTATTAGTAATATTAAATTGGAACATAAACTATTTCCGTTAATTATTTTGTATAATTGTTTAGTTTACAAAAAAATAAATAAATAAATCTTATGAAATTGATTTGAATATAGAGATCTGGATAGTGTTAATTGATCTGGATAGTGTTAATATAGATGTGGATAGTGCTAATATAGAGCTGGATAGTGTTAATACAGATCTTGATGATGTTATTGTCTGACTGAATATAGATCGCTATATCGTAAACATTGGATAGTGTTAATTGCAATAATGCTTAAATTATTTATATCAGGTTTCATTTAATTATGTTATTTCTGTTTCTGTTTTACATTTTATATTAAATTTTCAGGTATTTGTTTCACACAAAGTGATTTTCCATTTTACAATAATTATATTTATAATGAATAGTATATGATAATTTTGAATGGAAAATTTTTAACCAATTAGATACTGAAATAGTGAAGTAATTGTTGTTGAACAAAATATAAATAAACTATTAAAGGTATATCAAATACTGAAGTAATAATTAAATTATTATTAAATTATTTTGTCCCTCGGAAAAAATATCGATTAAATTATTTTTTTGTCCCTCGGAAAAAAAATCCCTCAGTTCAGCTAAAACTTTTTTTCTCTCATTTAACTATAACAATTTACTATGCACTAGTGAGTGTACACACGTGTGAAAAAAAGCAAAATGAAACTATAGAAATCATTTGATCAAATCGGTTTTGTCGGTTTTGATTGCGCAATTGTCGCAGCGTTTTGGTGTCATCACTCTTTTGTTTTTCTCACTTTCATCATAAACTATCGTTTATAATATTTCTTTTGTAACTTTTCTTTTATGAACTAAACTATACCAGAAATTAACATTCTTCTTTTCTGTGCATTGAAATAAATTGAAAATTTGATAAGAATTATGAAACATACTGTTTTTTCTGCATTTGTTAAATTTAAAATCCTTGATTTTTTTCACTTTTATTTTTTTTTTTTTTTTGGTAATAAATTTTTTATTATATAAATCAAAAATATAATGTATTGAATTTGCTTTAAATAGTAGAATTTATTGATTGCTATAATTTGTCTGCTTATTTATAGTAATTAGCGAAATTAAATTTAATTTAATTTCAAAAGTTTTTAGATAGGTTTTAAAATACTGGATTAAATAGTTAGATATTCATTTTTGTTTTTTTTTCATTATCATGTATTATATTTTAACACAATAAATTTATTGCTAATTTATTAACAAAAAAAAAAGAAAAAAAGGATTAAAGGCAATTTTACAAATGATCTTGAAATGTATGTGACATTTCGGATGACAGTGAATCGATGACGATGATGATAATGATGATGATGATGTTGTTGATAACATGTAAAATATGATAAAAATAAATTATAATGACGATTGACGATTGAAAAATTGCAAAAACGAGAATTTATTATCAGAAATTTATTTTGGAAAATTCATTATCAGAAATTGTTAATCATCAATCATACGAATAAGTAAAGTTGAAGAAAAAAAATATATGTATACAAAAAAATTAAGTGAATTACACAGTATTAATGGATTTGATAATTATATTTTAAAATTAGAAGCGAAAAAAAAGCAATGAGAATTTGGTAATCCCGTCGTATATGAAATCAATCATGCAGGCAAATGACAAAACTAAATTGAACAATTGTATCAAAATAATTAAGTGATATTAAAATTAAAAAAAAAAAAATGAACCCTGAATTTATTTCAAAGAAAAAAGCGATTAAACAAGTAGACAAATGAACAAACAAACAAACAGACCTGTGTAAATAAATAAATATAATGAGTATAAAAGGGAAAAAATGAAAAAGTGAATTATTAATCAATCACTAAAAATATTAATTAATGCACTGAATAAAAAGAAAGAAAAAAAGCGCAACAAAACAAGATTTTAAAAAATTCAAAAGATCAGTGCTAAAGAAAAAATCACAGGCTTCATTTGCTTTGTTAAAACAAAAACATATAGAAGGATACAATAATTATAATATGCAGTAACAATAAAAGTAAAAAATTAATTTATAAAAAGTTTTTAAAAAAAAATTTCTTCAAGTTAATTAGCATAATTAATTTGCATAGTTATATTTTAGACAAAAATAAGCAATTAAAAGTAATTTATGATTGTTTGTTTTTATAAAACAAAAATTGAGAAGTTTGGTTTTTTAATTGAGAAATTTGATTTTTTTTGTTTTTAAACTGTTTGCATAAATTTTTTTTACTACTCAAAAATTTCATCAATTAAAAAAATTTTTATTCTTTTATAATATCCATCAATTGTTAAATTATTTAGAAAGAAAAAATTTTTGCACGAGCACTTTTTTTTAGAAAAATTTTATTTTAAATTTAAAAAGTGAAATTAATTCGTTTTACTTGCATTCATTTATTCATTCATATAATATTCGTAATAATTGTTTTGTTTTGCTTTTTGTTTATTTTGCTCTTCATAAAAAAGCAAACATCAGTATTAAAAGATAATAAATAAAAAGAAAAAAACAAAAAAAAAACTATTAACATGGAATAATAAAAATATTTTTATTAATTAACAATTCATTTAATTAACTATTAGCTTAATAGAAAAATCTGGCAAGAAAAAAAATACAGAAAAACCCAAAGTTTTATGATTAATAGCGATAATTGATGAGGAAAGTTTTGATAAAATATTTCATACCAATCTTGTCTTCTTATTTTCACGACGATCTTTTGCACGCCTACAAATAAATTAATTTAAAATTAAAATAATCAGTCAAAAAGAGAACAAAATTGAATTGGATAAAGGAGATTTAATTTCAAGTTCTTAACAAAATGATTAAAAATCTTAATAATTTAATTAGTTTCCGTATTATTTGATAATTTTGATTAATTGCGATTGATTAAAATAATTAATCGCTTAATTATTTTAATCAATCGCTTTATTATTTGATAACTGATTAAAAATTTCAATAATTTACTTCCATATTATTTAATGATTTTAGTTAATTGCCTTATTATTTAGTAATTTTAATTAATTCCTTTATTATTTAATTATTTTGTTAAATTATTTAGAACTAAAAAAAAATTTTTCATACAATTTTATATTTCAACAAAAAGCACATTTAAGTAATAAACTTTTATTTATCATTTAAATTTTTAAACGCAAACAAATTAAAGAGAGAAACTTCAATGAAAAATTAATTTCAAATTTCATTGAATGAGAAAAAAATCATTGGGATAAATTGAAGAGAAACTTAAAATTCAAATTTAGTTACTTGGATGGATTACATGGAAAAAAGCCAATTAATCATCATTTCAGTTATTCAGTCATTCTAAAATCATCGTTTCAATTAAAAATTCCAATTTTAACTACTCTCACTTCGTTTATTCGTTATCGTCCATTCATTTTTCAAATTATTATTTCAATGGTAATTTAAATTATTTAATCTCCGTTGCTCTAGTTGATAATTTTAATAATTTAAAAAATAGTTTGAAATGAAAATTTCCCCGCCTCATAAGTATCGCAATTGTAAATGAAATCTTTACTTTTTTTCATATTTATTCAATATTTTTACATTTCAAGACATTGCCGACACAAATCGAGCATTGATTAGCATATGATACAAAGATATGCTCGATTGTATGTGACCTGATGACCCAAGACAAATAAGGCTAAGTGGATCGATAAGCTGGAATAATTTTATGCAAATAATAGTAGCAGCGGTGTAAAATAACACTTTCAAAAAAGACAAATTATTCTTTCAACAACAAGGAAACAAAACATTTGGCGCATTTTGAGTTAAAAAAAACCGAAAAATTAGAAATAAATTACTTCAATGAGTTAATCGATATTATATACAGTAAGTAAGTAAGGTTTTTCTTTTTTTTAACAAATAGTTTGGAAACTTCTTCTTTTTTTTTGTAAATCATCATAATTTCAAAATTGTAATTTCAAAATCATAATATTTGTTAATTATTGACTGGCAATTTTGTTACAAAAAGAATCAAATATTGATGAATTTTCGCTTACATTTTTTTAAATTGTTTTTTTCTTTTTTTTGATTTTTCTTCGGTTTTTTTTCCGTAGAAAAAATTTTAAGAATTTAATTTTAATTTAAAAGAATGTTTTGTTTTGGAAAAAGGGCAATTTTTTTGAAATTAATTATTTCCACTTATATAGAATTTTTCTTTGATTCAAAATAGTCTAATTCTTCGGCTTATTATCACCACTGGCCAAATCATTTTCATAATGATTTAATTTTTGGCTTATTATCATCAATGACCAAATCATTTATCATTTTGATATGGCACTTTTTTTTATTTTTTTGTTTTAATACATCAGTTAGTTCAAAAATTGAAAATGTAAAATATTTTTTGTTCAGCCAGCTTCACGTTTAAAAAAAAAAGCAAGTAATGTCTTAAAATGAAATGTTTGGAATAAGCAAAAACTGCGAGCAAATAAGAAATGCAATAATTTCTTCTAAAAATTACTTCAAAATTTTTTTCACAATAATTATCGCAATTATCTATCGGAAAAATAGAATGACAAATCATTTTGCAAGAAGGAAAAAAAGATAGTAAAAAATTTTATAGCTTTTTATTTTGAAAATTTGAAATACATTTTCAAATTTGATTTTTAGAGCCTAAAATTTTTTTTTTCAACAGCAATTTATTGTCTCATAAAAACATGCAACAATTTGCTTTTCTACTTTTTTCTATCTCTTAAATTGTTAGTAATTATTTAAATGATTTAGTTTAGTTGGGAAGAAATTCGAAGTAATTGCAATTGACTGACCTATTTTAGTACATTAATAAATTGAAATTAATTGATCTGCTGACTGATTAATTGGGTTGATCTAGGTTAAAATTATTAATGAAAAGTAATTAAAATAACAAAATGCTAAATTGCAATCAAGGAAAACTTTTAGGCGAAAAGAAGAGAAGGAGTAAAAAGATATGAAAAGTATGATAAGATGAAATTTGAATTTGAATTAATTGCAAAGTAATTTTTATTTATAAAATTTACTTTTTCATTTTCAGAAGATAGCATTTAAATTTTTTCATGTATAAATATCAGTCTTCTACTTTGTTACAGTATTATATTCTAGTAGTTATAGTAATAGTTACTTACAGTATTTATGGGATGAACGAACAAATTATATAAATGAAAGTTTAGAAAATAATTAATAATTTAGAAAATAATTAATAATTCTTTTTCCTTTCTTTTTTTGTTTTTTTTGATCACACCATAATAAATATTAATTACTTGAAGCATACTGATTTCATTTTTATAATTTGTTTTAATTAATTACTAAAATTAATTAATTAATATTTAATTTTATGTTTTAGCATTAAGGTACTCTAACAGATGATTAAATCCGATAGCAGAATGGAACAACAGGTAACAAGTAGAGAAGGGAAAATATTTTTCTGAAATACCATTTTAATTATTACAGTAATGATGATGATGACGGCAATGATATTGTTGATAAGGTTGAGGACGATAACTGATAATGATGATGCTGTTGATGAAAACAGTACTGATGATAATGGCGATAATAATAGTGATTGTTGACAACAGTGATAATGATGACAATGATGATAATGATAGCAATAATGATATTGAATAATAATAATAATAATAATAATAATAATAATAATAATAATAATAATAATAAT
>JARVGP010001831.1:0-11593 GCA_029876185.1 Mansonella ozzardi | reverse complement strand
CAAGTACAACAATTTAATAGTACATGGTTTTGGGTCTTTTTCTCATTTAATTTTTATTAAACTGTATTTAAAGTAAAATGTAAAATTCTGAAGAAAAGAAGTATGCAAAAAATTAAAAATGAATCAATTCGATGTTTGGATTTAGCAGTTACTTATCATCACATCGAATAATCGAAATTCTTATTACTATTAATATTAAAAAAAATTGATCTTCAGAAATTTAACAAAAAAATTGAATTCTGGGAGATTCTGATGACGGTTCATGACAATGTTCAACTTCATTCATTTTGCGATTTTTTTTTCAGCTCGGAATTGCATTTATTTTTTGATCATATACCTTTCATTGTGTGTTTTTTTGAATTCTCCATCGTTGCTTCGTTGCACTTCTATCTTTTCCAAAAAAAAAAAACTTCCTGCAGTTTATTCTCTTACTTTATGCGTACTCAAAGGTATATGAGCAAGATTTCAAAATAAAAAGTATTCTAAATGAAAAATGCTCCTTCAATTTCTCGGAAGTCAGCAAGAAATACGAAATGAATGTTATTTCATATTATTTCTTTGAGGATAAGCATTTCTTATTGTTTGGTTATAAGTTCAAGATATCTTAAAGTATAGGCACGACTAAAACTGCGAAATGAAAATAGAATGCTTACTCTTGACCCTTAATCCTTCATCATGACCCTACTAACAATAAACAGCTTTATCGAATTTTTTTCCAGCATTGACCAATTTTTCTTAAACAAATGATATTTTCATGTTATATGTTACATGCTATTAAAATCTCATTACTTGTGATAATTGTTATGCTAATACAAATGCGATGTAAGCACATAGTGGTAGTTTAGCCTGTCAATTTAATTTATAAGTTGTCGCAATATTGCGGAATGAAGGAAATCAAATTTCTTTAAGCGTATTTGTTATATTTACTGATATTAGGAAATCTCTGAAATTGAAATAGCTGAGTTGTAAAGATGAATTATTTCATTTAAAATCACTTATTTTGCAGTTGATTGAGTAACTGTCAATTTCTTTCATATTTTATTGAACTCATAAAGGATATTTCATATATGCTATTTTCATTTCCAAACGAAAAACTTTTGTTTCTTGATGGTGATGATATTTTGGTCACATTAAAAAGTAACGGCTAAATTGCAAGATAAGTAAATGAAGTTTATATAAATAAACAAATGTAGTCTTTTTTCAAAATTTAAGTAGAATTGTTGTCGAAACTTGTTTTAATTAAAATTTTGAGCAAATGTTTAAAATTTGTCGAATATTAAAAATTTGTCGTTAGACAGAAAAAATTACTGCTTGTTATTATTTGATTTTTTATACTTTGTTTTTTGTATCTTATTTATTTTTTATAATCGTGTTTTTTGTTTTTTAAATTTTGTTTATTATGACTTTTTTATGACTTTTGAGTTTATGTTTTTTGGTAAAGTTTCCTATTTATTTTTTTTGCGTGTTTGGTTACTTAAGGTACATATTGAGTCCCAGCTAGAACTAAAATGATTTTGGCCGGGGTTATATTGAAACTGGGTGAACTTTATTGTGTTAGTAAGTCTTTAAATTATTTTATCTTAGAATTTTTATTTTTGTTTTTCATTAATTAATGTAGTTTTTTGTTCATTTTTTGTGATGCGAAGTGACTGTAAGTCTTTGGCTGTTTATTCTTCTATTTGTTATATGGTGTTTGTATTGCTGTGGGAAATGGGACTTTTTCATATTGCTAATAGTCGTTTGATTTATTATTTATGAGGATATTTTAATATTAGTGTTTTACTCAGTTTGATGTTTTGTTTAACTGTTTCTAATTTTGGTTTTCCTGTTTCTATTTCTCTTTTTTCCAAGTATTTGTTATTAATAAACTGTCATTTGACCAATTATCACTTTATATGATTTTAGAAAAGTAATATCAGATCTTCCAGTCACATTAAGTGATATCTGCTGGAGTCAAAGAAAAATTGTAACATGTTAACTGAAAAGTTATAATTATTGACGTAAAAATTTTGAATTTGATATTTTATAAATTCGGATTATTTCGTTGAGATCTAAGACAATGAACGACAATTATTTCAGTAATTCTAGATATTTTCAGATTGGCCAGAAAGTACTGCCAAACAAGTTAACGACTTAGTGATGATTGTCATATTATGCCTAGAAGATTTCTTCGTTTTAAACGAATATTTCTGATGATATAGTTGGCAGTATTGTTCACGCTAGCAAGCTGGGCATTCTCAGTGGCTCCGAAATATTGCTGTTTCGAAAAAACCAATAATTTGATAGGGAAATTTAAATATTTTCTTTCTTTTGGATAGTTTGAAGGGTAATTTTTTGAAAAGAATAAAGTAATATGGATTTCATACATATTAACACAATGAAACAGATTCAGATATAGTACACATCGAATCGAAAAGTGTTCCACAAAGAAGTGCTATATTGTAAATATAGTCATTTTTCGGATATTGAGGCACTTTGTGAAACGTACAGAGGGCATCCATTTGTTGATGATATTTGCCTAAAAAATCAGATTGACATAAAATTTCAATTCAAAGATAGTCCAAGATGCAAAAATCACATAGCAATTTCCAATTTTAGCATTGGAATTTTAATCATAATTGATCATTATGTATGCTATATCATGCTTTAAAAAATATTTGGTAAATTGATGAATTGATTGATCTTCTTTTTATCATTCATTCCATTTCAATCAAATTTTCACAACGCTAATGACTTTTGTTCAGCAATGAAGTGAAAGGAATTTCAGATAATAGTTAGTGACTTGACAACAGATTGCAGTAAATTTTCATCGAATGAAAAGTAACCGAGAAATTTAATCGGATTTGTCACAGTTTTCTTAGTTCCGGAGATTTGCTTATTTCCCGATGTCATTGTATCAATATCTTGAAAGAGTCCATATATTGTGCCTTTTAATAAGTTTTTTTGCTTAATTCCTTTAGCACATTAATGAAATATGTATTCGGTGCATTAGCATCTCATTCCTTCCCTGGCTATTGTATAAATTTAATCGTTAAAACTATCATTTCTGTCCTGAACTTCATTTAATAGTTCGAAATCGATTGAAAACAGATTAATTTCAATGAATTAACTTTTATTTAGCATTGATTGACGATTTGTGTTTATAAATTAAAACATTTACCAATATGTCAACTTTGTCTTTTTACAAATATCGTCTATGAATTATCGTCGATATAAGTCAGTATCAGTTGAAATACTAAATAAAGAATATAGCCTGGTCAAATTTTCATTTTTTTTCCACATTGTAATGAATGTCACAAAAAACAGTGACAAAATTTACATTTCCTATCGACTAACTTACATTATATGATAGTGTTTATCATAGCTGTCATCAGCTGCATCATTGATTTGCTTTTATCTTGAAAAGAATTCAAGAAAAAGAAACGATACAAAGGAGAATCGTTCTCCATTTTCTTCTTGCAGTTTTCTAACAAATTTGAAAATTTCCATCTGTCAATTAGAAACAGCTAAATGAACTGCTGAGCTTTTCTTTTTCAATGTAATTTGCAGAAAAAATTTGAATTAAAATTCATAATTGAAAAGGTTAATATATATTTGTTTACTAGGAAATAAAATGAATATATGAGTCCGTTAATGAAATATGCTTTGAAATGTTTTTAAATTTAGTATTTGCAATTAAATTTCAGTGAACTGATTGTGAAAAAAAATGGTGGCAAATGGAAGACTTTATTGAGCTCATTCAATTTCTCTTTTTTTCTTTTTTTATTGCCCTATATATCCATATCAAGGCTGGTCATTTTGTCTATCATTTTCATTCCTTCTAATGTTCGGCATTATTCCTAATTATCACTGAAAAAATACAAGTACATGAAAAATAGGTTATCTGCTACAATATTCTTTTTCCTGATATTTGCACATTCGATGTATTAAGGCCTTTGAGGAAAACTTGAATAAATAGTTAAAAGCGAGAGAGAGAAAAAACAGCGCTAATTTTCTATAGTTTACCTTTTTCTTTTCGATATTTTTCGAAACAAGTAGGCTTAAGCGAATCATCATTTACATTTCTACACTACCTCCTGGATTTCAAAAATTTATATATTTTTCCAAAAAAATACTAGTTCGATAAGATATTTATATCGTTTGTGGGTTAATAATCAGAACTGAATAACAGAGAATTACTGAACAAGTCGCGATTAGCTTAACTGCCATAAGGTGGAAGAATTTCGGAGAGGCTAATCGATAATCTATCGCTAATTACATTTCATTTTTTGGAATAATATTGCGAACATAATGATGATTTTTAGCCTTGTTTTTTTTTAATAATAACACATAAATGAAAATAATATTTTTTGGAGTAAAAATAATTGATGGTATAATGTTAATGTGATTAATAATAAGACAATAATATGATGGGCTAAGTAATCATATTGCTTATAATAATAATGCTAATAAAAATCGGGCAAATGAAGTGCTTAGTAAAATACCCTTTTCATAATTAAATATCACTACTAAAGTGATTCAATTTGTAGAGTTATTCCGAAACCACAAGAACACAAACGAAGAAATATGACGACTTCTGTTTATATATGCATTTTTGTGCATATAAATTAGAAAATGTGGAAGGAGAACAAATCAGATATTAATTACTAAAAAATGTTTATCGAATTGCATTTTTCTGATAGCACGAATTTGCAAATTCGAATCAAGCGTGTTCTTTGTTCGATATAAAAATAGTTTTTTTGAAAAATTAAAGATTGGACAGATCTCAGTAAACATAAAAACGCTAGATTAGTTGATACAGAATCTTTTTATCACATTATTCCTTCCTATTTCGTTAATTCATTTAGGATCAAGTCAGGATTAAGTAATCATTGTAAAGGTTAAATTTGCACATTTAGCGAGAAAAAGATTAGACATATTCTTTACTTTTCAATGTCGTGCTGTTCCATCTTTTTATTCAAAAAAAAAGAAAATGAAAAAACTATCGATTTATTGAGATATTTCGTAGAAATATTCGTTGCAATTTTTTTCTGATTTTAAAATACGTAAATTTCTTTCATTTTATCAGTTTGCAGAGATGAAACATTTTATGATCTTTGTACATTTTATAAATTTTAGAAAACTAAATAGGTGATTACTTCTGTGTTGTGCCTTTTTAGAAAATTAACCATCTGAGCCCAGTCTACTAGGCAGTCTTATAATGCTTCAACTTTAATCATTTAGTCTCATTAGTGGTAGCATACAACAAAACGAAAAAACTAAATGATCAAATGCATGCAACATTTATAGAATTAAAAAATACCTTCATTTAACGATTTTTTTTTCTGAGAGACATATAAATGTCATAAAGAATCATATGAAAAGTACTAAAATTGTGGATTAAATGAAAGGAGTAGCTATAAATAACGAATTTTCAAAATTCATATTTATGATTTAACTCATATTCATGACGAAAATTCATATTTATGATTTAATCTAATTTCAAATGCATTATTCGAACATGAATTTATTTGCAATTTTTTAAAGAAATTCGAATTTTCAGAAATTTTAAAATAGCTCAAATGACACATCCACACGTGAAAACGCCTTGGAAGAATCATGTGACGTTTGAGCTTATTAGGCGAAAAAATACACGCAGATGTTGCTGTCGTAATAAATCACCATTTGCTGTCATGTTTACTCAATAGATATTGATGATGATTTCTTTTATTATCCAATGAATGAAAGAAGTGCATTTTGACATATATCACCTCATTTTAAAGAGGCAAAAATTATCAGTGCAGCGAATTTCTGATAAACAGTTTAAAGTGAAACTGGAACAAGACAAGAGATAAGAATTAAAAAAGAGAAATAAAGATTTTAATCTCAAAAAATGTAAATTAAAAATAGATTTATTTAACACATTTTAAGAGTTTTTCTTGCAAGTATCGCTCACATTTCGAAGTTTATTAGAGTAAGAGAAGCTGAAGCTGACTATTATAATATCATTCCTTTAAATCTTAAAAGTTGAACAGGTGGAATTTTTTCCAAATACTAGGAAGAAACTAAACGGGTTTTTTGCAACATTTTGATATTCAATAATATGATTATGACCCGTAATTCACACAAGAAAGCAGTATTTGTGGTCTTGTTTTGCATTAAGGTAAGTGATTTCAGATTTAAACTGAATAATTCAAAATAAGAGAGAAAAAATTAAAGAAAATTAAATAAGAAAAAGATTGAAATGTTCTGAAATCAAAGTATTAGCAGCAAAACAAAATTAACCGCGCTTCAATCTCTTTAAAGAACAGTTGAGAGGGAAGATTATAATGTCGTCTACTGTCTCTACTAGAATTCAGTTTAACAAATCCAAAGGAATCTTCCAGTCATTCCATATACAGATCAAACTAATCAAAACTTATCTCTATTTTATATTTTTTATGAGACAAAATTACCCTGACCAAGAAAATAATAGGAAAAAACTAATACTCAAAGAAGATGAAACAGTTGAAAAAATTTTCTCAAAATAAGATTTATTGTTGTGGAATCGCAGTATTACTATTAAGATGATTATCCTGATAAAAGCATGTTTAGTTTAGCCAATTTTGATAATCTATTCGTTGGGATCGTTTCGCCCATTTGTCTTTTTTCCTCATTTGTCCATCTATCAATCATAAAATATTTCATTGTTGAAGAAAAGATGCATTTGGTTCATTGTATTTCACCAGATGTCTCTTCATCTCCCTCTTTGTTCTTTTCATCAGAAGAATATGAATTGAGTTTCCTATTTCCTTGAATCTACTTTCAATTCATGTATTTTAGTCATACTCATTTTGACCATTACTGAAAGCTTATGGATTATGTAAAATGTATGTTTCTCAAGATGACTAGAAAAATTTACTATCATTTTTCCTGGTAGTTCTCATGTTGCTTCATTGGATATTTCAGTCTTGCACAGATATGTTACTCTCCTTGTCATTTTTTCTATTTGAGCGATGATTGATTTCTAGGAAATTTATATTTACATTCTCCTACAACAAAAAAACTAAAAACAGAGTTAAAATCGAACAAATATCAGCGATATCTTATAACGAATGAGATTGAAAAATCAACGAATAAAACAACGGGATAGTGTCAGGTCAGCTACGGTAATTGAATGCCATCTATGGACAATTTTTCTTAAGAAAATACAGCAACAAGATGGATAGCTTTTGTGATCAGGAATGAGTCAATATAGGTCTAAAACACTAAATAAAAGCATTTTTGAAATTGTAAGATTCATTTTTGACACATTCTTCTTGATGACGTTCAGAGATTTCTATTTTTTTAACAAAATTCCAAACAACCTGAGTTTTAATTATGAGTTTTAATTATTTTAATCATTTGTCATGAGTTTAATTATTCCTTCAATCTTTTTTTGATCCTTGCATTTGAAATATTAAAAAATTTTTTTTCTTATGATGATTTTACATAATAATACTACAGAGCTAGTTTATTGAAGAATGAGGAAGAAGAAATGAGTGAAGTGGAATATTGAAATGCAGTTAATGAAGTTAATGTGTTGCTGAATGATCATTTTACTTTTCAATTCATTCATTTCAATTTTCATTCAAGACAAAGATTTTTAATCCACTTTTTATCCATTTAGTGATTTCATTATGTTGTATTTTGACTTACTTTTTTTACTCTTTTGCAAGTATCTCTGATCAATTTCAGTTTTTCAAAAATAGCCTTATCCCTGTCATTGATCAATCTACTTTGATTCTCAAACCCGCTAATTTGCATTTGTTGAAATATTTAGCTACAAGTGTATTGATGGCTATAGATCGTCAGGGGAGAAATTTTAAAAGTAAGTATTATTTTCTTCGTCCATAAAGTATTCACTAATCCAAGAATGATTCATTAATGCATTTTTGCATATGTTAAAACCGCAAAAACTTGTCTTTATTTGTAAAAATTAAGAGTTTAGAAGAACTGCGGAGGACGATGAGACATAGGTGATCAACTTGCAAGTTTAATTAATGATTACTAAGATATAATGCTGCAAGATAGACTACGAACACCAAAAGCTTAGAATATTCTGCAATTAATCTTTTCCTGAGTGCAGCATTTTGAGAAACGCATATCGTTTTAAACAATCATTTATTTGTTTATGCTACGTACCTGAAGGAGCTTATTCAGTTAACGAAATTCAGATTGCTTCTTACATTTCACATATGAAATAAAAATGGTAGCTTCTCAATGAATAATTCAATAAAGTTTCATCTCCAAATGCTATAAATGAAGGCCTATTTGTAAAGATTTAAATTACTTGCCAAATTTTAAGATTGCTTACTTCAAGATTACTTATCTGACCGAATAAATCGCTGAAGGGATTCTTTAGAAATCTTTTCTAAAAGCAATCCATTCAAACTTCACCATTCCTCTCTCTCTTTTTTCATTTCACCTCTTTAAACCTTAACAAATTTCTGTTTCCAAGTTTATTCTACTTAAAATTTCATACTACAAAAAAAGTTAAATAAAATGAAGTAGCACTGCATCGAAAAGGGAACGCACTTTTAAAAACTCAAAAATCTTTCGGATTTGATCAGACCCATATTCAAATATAAATCTTTTCAAAGAGCTAAATATCGTTCATAAATGCTTATTGCTTAGTCTTTATTGAATGATAAACTAACTTTATTATCAACTTATACAAATATCGGTATAAATTTTATCTTATCAAGCTCAGTTATAGTTGTATGCTTCAATTTTTCAAAGAAATACAGCGCTTTTTCCATCTTCGTTACACATTTGATCTATCAACATTAGTTTCTTCCGAACTTTTGAAGGATATCTGTTGTTTGAATGTTAATCACTCCTTGTTATTTCGATACTAACTGATATTCTAAGTGAGATCACAGATACAATACACTACATTGAAATACATTTGAGTAAATCTAATGATAAAAAGAAAAAAAAAATTGATAAAAAAGGAAATTTTTTGTTTATTTCTCAGTTTTTTTTTTCTTATTTTTTTAAATCACTTTAGCCTGAATTTTGTAAAACTAATTTAATCTAAAAAATTTATGTTAAATTAAGACTTCCAAAAAAGAGAAAAGAAAATATTGTTGATTAATACTTCATTTAAAAAATGTTGAATTTCGTTACAGCTATAAAAAATGATGAATGGTCAGACCGATGCCGATAGTATTTTTCCCAGATGAAGTAACACTAAATTATGGAATTGAAAGAGGAGCAATCGGAGCTCTAATATGTCCCAGAGGAGGAGCAAGAAGAAAAAGAGCCATAAATCAACGCCACCAGCGAGAGCTGTTCTCCGGAATCATCATCACTACTGTCATCACCTTCCATTGAATTATCCATATCTAGATTTAGTTCCATGATCGTCCAAGATATCACCATCGATACTGTTATCACCACCATTTCTCAACACGTCATATCAGCAACTGTTGCAACTTTTACCACTGTTTAGTTTTCAACAGCTTTTTTTTTGCTGCATTATTATATTAAAATATGTGAAATGCTGGGCCAAGAATGTAAAAAATAGGGAAATTTGTTTAAAAAAATAGAGAAAATATTTAAAAAATTCTTCAACAATTGAGAAATTTTAATTCTGAGAAAATTTTACATTTCGCACTCATCGATGGTAATTTACAACTTTAAAAAGAAAAACAAAGGATCAGAAATCGGACTGTTGAGCAATTTTAGGAAGGAGCGTTGCGCTCTACTCTAACAATATTTTTTAATGAACTATATTTTCATCTTCTTGTAAAGATCCAATAAATAAACTTTAAAATTCTTATTAAATTTTACCTATCATATGCAATTCATTGTTTCAAGCTATTTTTCTCTAACAATTGCGAAAATTGCGACATTAGAGGCATTTTGTCTAGCAAGCATTTCCAAAAGCAATTAACTTTTGTTGTTATTATTTTCATTTATTAATTACTATTATTATTATTATTACTGTCATTACCAGTGTTATGATTACAAAGATAATTTGTTATTAATTCTACTGCCAGCGCCACTACCACTATTATTTCCATTATTGCAACCAAATATATTCAGATAACAAATATTGTTTGCATGTTGTACATTCTATGATACATTATGTCATTATTGGTTTTCTTCTTCCTTTATTTTTTAAAAAATTGGTGTTCGAATTTGGCAGCAATTAATTTCATTATTAATTCTTACTGTTGTATCGGAATGGAAATATAATGAAAGTAAAGCTATTAAAATTTAGACAATCTTCCCATTAATTCATTTATTATCGATGACTATCGATGAATATTTTGATTCGCCATAAACTATAATTCCCTTCTCAAACGTCATCAGTGATAATAATTCAACTTTTCACTGTCTTGGATATCGACAGAAAAACATATCTTTTATGAGATTCCTTTTACTCCTTATTGTCACAAAGAGCGCAATGTTGAAGAGTAAATGCCTAATTTTTAGGAAATAATAAATTAGTCCCATTTCTTACTTAAAAATATATTGTCACCAAGATTTCGAAGCTTTTAAGCATTACTTGGAGATTATCCACTGATTGTCAGATTGTCGTGATATGTAGAGTTTCCTGATGGAAATCAATGAGTAAAATTGTTTTTAAACTCCAAGTAACTTTGTGAAAATTAGCGGCATTCCCTACCCTTTATCTCTATCTCTCATTCCATGATTGGAAAAGTTAGCCATCTCTATAAATTTCAATGTTGGATCAGTCGTAATACGGCGCCATTATTGCACATAAGAACACATATTTTAAGTTATTTGAAGTACATTGCAAAAAAGTGATTCGAAGAATTTAGGTAGTTTGTCGCACAGCATCTCTCCCAATTCCAGAAATTTAAATTATTTTTATCTTTAAATTATTTTTATAAATTTAAATTTTTTATCATTTGTGTTTTTTATCGATCAATTTTTCCTTCTCTTTTAACGGCATTTCCTTGGCCAATTTTGACAGATCTGTCAATGGCTGCTCCAATCGTTGCATCGAATTACATCAAATTGGAGCTTTTATTATATTTTAATTGCATTGTGAGAAAAATAATGTCAGATCTATCCAATATTTAAACCATTTGAATGATCTATTGTGACAGGTAAAATGATAATACTTTCAAAAGATATCATCGAAAATAGAACTCCGCATTTAAACTTTTCAGGCTAAATTAAATTGCCAAAAAAATTTTCAATATTTCCATATTTCTGAAGAAGATAGACTTATTATTCGGAAAATTGCATATGGAATATCTAAGTATTCCTCGGGAAATGATATAAAAAATTAAATAAGCAAAAGTAAAATATTTACAAAAAATCGTTTATAGCAATTTAATTTAACCTCACTCAAGGAATCTTTTGATACTCACGAGTGTATGTTTTGGGTAAACAACTATCGTTTCTGCGAAATATTCGTTATTGTTACAAAAATGATTTTTGCTATGTGATATTTATTAAAGAAAAGTAATAAGAGCAAAGAAAAATAAGTAAGGCTTTTGACTTTATCATTTATGCTTAAATAACATTTAGCACTTAATATTAATATAGAAGTAGCAATTTTTTTTTTTTTTTTTTTTTATAAAAAAAAAAAAAAAAAAAAAAAAAAAAAAAA
>JARVGP010001830.1:0-10518 GCA_029876185.1 Mansonella ozzardi | reverse complement strand
TTTTTTTTTTTTTTTTTTTTTTTTTTTTAATTTTTTTATTTTTTTTTTTTAAATTTTTTTTTTTTTTTTTTTTTTTTTTTTTTGTTTTTGAATGTATACTGGATGTAAACGGAAAAGAAAACAAAGATCGAACACTGAATATCTGAAGATTCCGGATAATTTTACATTCATCATTTCACGGTATTTTATGGCAGTATTTTTGGTGTTTTCAGGTACTTTTATAATTTAATGAAGGGACAAATTCCGATAAATGGAGGAGAAAGAAGTTATAAGAGTAGTTTATTTGTGTTTATCAAAAGAAGAAAAAGGAAAAGAGAGCAGAAGAAAAAAATGAAAGCTGTGAAGATGTAATGAAGATTGCAAGTAATAATAAGGTTGAGTAATTGTGAAGACAAGGTGTTAGGAGGAAATAAGATGAGACGATGATGATGGGTGAAAGTATTAAATAATGTTAAAAAATAAAATGTATGGAACGTGAACATGTTTAAAGGAAATTAAAGTAAAAAAAAAAATTTTTTTTGTGTGTTTAAGATGAATTTGTTTTAGAGGAAAAGGTGTTGAAGAGAAGAGTGTGATATTACTGGTTGATGATATTGGGTGTCTTGTGTAGTTTTTAATAGATCTAGTATCATTATTTGATAGATGGAAAAAAAGAAAGGAAAAAAAAAACTGAATGCAAATAAGACAAAAATTTTTGTCTACGGAATGAAAAATAAATGAAATTTGAAGTTGTAAATTTCCTGTTCATGTTAATGAAAAATTATCTCCATTTTTGGTTAATTCGTCAGAATGTTTGAATTTTAAGAAAGAAAAGAAAAGAAAAAAGAGAAAGAAAAAGAAATGGATGAAAAATTTCACAATTTGTCGTTTTTTTCCCCTCCAATAAAGATAATTTAAAAAGAAGAGAAAATTTTAAAAATGAAAAAAAAAATTCAACTGAATTAAGAAAGATACGAAAGTTTGAACAATTTAACACCTTTTTCTTTTTTTTCTCTCACTAATATTTTTTTAAATTCTTTTTTTGGATATCTTTTCTCTTTCAGTGATTTTTTAACTTTTTTCCCCTCATTGTTAAAATTGCAAATGAGCAGTTTAAAAAAAAAGCTGTTTTTTTTGCCTGAAAAATTTTTCAAAATAGCAAATGGCAACTGAAAAAGAAAGTAACAAATGAAAATTTATTTAAAGATAAAAATGTGTGAATAAAAGAATTTTAAAAAAAATGTCGATTTTTTGTTAATTTTTTTTTTGGTGCTAATTAAATTTAAACATTTTAGCAAAGAATAAAAGAAAACAACAATAATAATGAAACGAATTATTGTATAATTAACAAAAGAGATGGAGATAAAATTAAGTTATACGTAATGAAATTTTTTCTTATGATAATTGTTATGTAGTAATTATGTCGGAGTTCTTTTTTTTTTTTATTTGTTTAATAGAAAAATTTAAAAAAATTTCACATATATGTAAATATAGTTTGATTTCTCCAGGATAGTTCGATAATAAATTATGTACATGGAGTGAATTTTTGTGAATTATGCATAATGATGATGATGATACTGTAATTTGTAATTACAGTTAACAATATAGCTAGTAATCAAAATTATTCCATAATAATATATGCCAGTTCAAATTATGATTTCATAGATACTGTATAGGTATCTTTTAAAAATACAAAAAAACAAGCTTTTGATTTCAATGTTTTGTTTGAAATAAAGAAAAGGAAATGTTTGGAAAGAATTGAAACAGAGTGTTAGTAGTGATTGTTAAAATTGTTAGGAAAAGATTTAATGAAATAATACTACAAATATTAGATTTTTTTTTCTCGCTACCTCTTTCTCCTTTTTTTTCCGGAAAATTTGTTTTATTTGAGAAATAGCGGAGAATTTAATCTCTTTTTTCTTCAGTTTACCGTTTTAATAAATTAACAATTCGTAAAAGTAAGACAAATAGGAATAAGGTATGAGAAATGAGGATCAACCGGTATCATATTGTTTTGTAATTTCTTCTTTTCTTTCATCTTTTCTTCCTTGTTTTCTTTCATATTTTTTCTTTCGCTTGGTGATACTGTTTCGTTTCTTTTTTTCTTCTTTTTTTGATAGTAATAATAATAAATAACGTTTGGGAAAAATTGCTAAATGCTAAAAAGTGTTGAATTATAGCAAAGTGTTAATTTTTGTTGTAAAGTTATTCTGTTAACTTTTTTTTTTACTAATAATAGTTCATATTATGCTTTGCATCATCATCATCATCAGTTCTGCTACTTTTAGTAAATTAATATTGTATGATTCAGGATCAGTATCAATATCATAAAATCTTGGAACAGCAGAACATGATTATCACTATATGTAATCTGTATCTTTCAGAATTAATCATTTACAAATCTTGATATTAAAAAATGAGGAAAAAGTATGGAAAAATGGTAAATTTGCCATTCAGTTGTTGTTTTACAAACTCTCCTACAGACTCTCTTAAATGATATTTAATTTGGCAAACTGTACTTTATGTTTTTTTGTAACAGTTATTTTCATTTCAAATTTTTTTTTCATTAAACATTTTATTTTTTCTCATCCTGTTTGTTTTATTTTTTTGACGGTTGGATATATGCATCTTTTTTTATAACTTACTGAACTAAGCTCCTTTTTACATTTCAGTTTGATATTAAACTCCGAAAGATTTTTTCTTTTCTTCTTCTCTTTTGGTTTAAACATTAAAAAAAAACCTTAGCGTAGAACAAACGAATGAATGGTGTGAATTTAGTAGCGAAATTAGAAATTAATTAGAAATGCAGGAATCAAATATAGCTATTTAAGAAGCTAGAAGTTGAAAGTTTTCGAGAAGCGAAGTGTAAGCGAAGAAATGAAAAACAAATTGAAAAATTTTATACAGTGAATATCATCATTTTCATATATTAAAAATAAAACTTCTGTTCCTTTCATTTAATTGAAAAAAGGATCAATACAGTTTTTCGAAATTTATTAAATTTCAAATATACACATTTATTATATACTTTAAAAATATATACTAATTGCACTATTCGATTCTATCTCATCTGATTTTCTCTCCTTATGATTATTGAAACTAAAATGGGATAAAACCGGATTTTTTTTTCTTTTTGTTTTTTAAATGTTGATAATTAAATTTGCATAAGTTTCTCGGAAAAGTGATCCCGAAATTTCATTATAGTTAGCATTTCAAATTTGTGTTATAGAAATAGCGCCTTGAATGCTTCATGCTTCAAAACAAACTATTTGTAATGAATGATATTGTTATGACTTTTTGTTTCAACACAAATAGCTCGAAATAGTTCATTTTCCGGATTTTCATAATTTCATTACTGCTATCTTTTCTTCAATATGATTTTGTTACAGTTATGCGGAAGTGAAGTTGGTCGAAAAACATTACGTAGCAAAGGTATCTACGCACTGTTACGAGAATTTGATCGAGCTTCCTCAGCTACATCGGTATCAATGTCAAAGAAGAATACATTATCGAATGAGACTGGTATTATGTGTAATGATAATTCGCAATCTGAAGGGCTTAATTTAGATGAAACTAGAAATTTAATATACATTGATGGACAAAATTGCTCAATTTTGCATGCACTGATTGGCTTACTTATTGAAGAATGAAACTTCCGATCCTATATCTATATATACCGAAAGGAAATGGAGTATGATTTAAAGTTATCAAGTTAAAATAAGATTTAGAGTTATTTTTTTATTTGCTGTATGAAATGATGCCTAAACTGAAGGTACCAATTTTACTATATTTAATAAGGGCTAATAGAGAAATTCGTATTGAATATAACTCATCACTTCAACCTGGCTTAAATTGATCTGTTTTTTTTCAAATTAGATTAAAAAACAAGTGTAAAATAGTCTTTTTAATCCTAAGCAATGTTGCACAAAAGGGATGGGATGATACCTCATTTTTTCTTGATATAATATTTATAATTCATAAATTTCATAGTGTTTTTTTAAAATTAAAGTGTTGGATTGACTTTTTTTCCTTAGATTTTATTTAATGGTAAAATCCAAAATAAAACCCAATTTATCTCTCTCCTTCTTTTGTTTTCTCCTCTTCCCCTTGGTTTTTTTCTTTTTTTTTGTTTTTCAGTTCTATGAAATAAATATTCATCATAAAAAATGATTGAATGTAATATACTAGCCTCTTAATAAACGCATTACACCTACCTGCTATAAATTTTGATCTAAACAAACTCATTATGTTTTGCTGAAACATTCATTGGTAGCTTAGATATTACGTAATGATTATTTCTGAAATTTAAATTTAAAGAGAAAAAATAAAAAATAAAACAGAATTGTACTCCTTTCTTTTAAAAAAAGAAAGATATGTTATGCTGATATTTTAACATCGATTTATCTTTCACTCATAATGTCACCACCACCACCACTTCGACACAATCTTCATCATCATATGGATGTTAAAAACTTGTTGTTGTCATATCAGAGAAATATGTCGCAATTAGATCAGATCTAATTTGATCGTGACAATTAATCGAATAGTGTGTTACATTTTTGACAGGAATTTTCCAATGTTATATCAATAAAATTTGTTTTTTTGTAATGATGACAAAAAAGTAAAACTGAATAAAAAAAGTGTTATACAATAAATAAGTAAATAAGTATTTATTCGTTTTATATGAATAATTATTTATAATTGCTTGTCAACGTTTCTTCAATCAATGGCTTATTGAAAAGCATCACTTGAAAAGAAAAAAACAAGGAATGAAACAAAAAATGGAATAATTTTACTTTGACAAAGAGTATTAATAGTTTTTTAGGGTAAATGATACAACATTATTTTTTTCTCTTTATCTTATACATTTGGAAGGCAAGTAATTTTTTTCTTTTTCATTAAATTTGAAATAAATGGAATTGTACTCAAATGGAAGTAATTTCAATATTCATTTGAATATATTTGAAGCATATATTGTATCACTAACCATTTTTATTGAAACCGTTTGATTATTTAAGTAATGTATGCATAGATATATGTGAAAATTATTTCGAATTATTTTATAAATGAATCGAAAAGAGAAAGAAACTGGAAATTGAATTATCACAAAAATAAAACGAAATTGCCGGAAAAGAAAAATTAATGCGACATTAATTTAATTTAATGTGACTAATATATATCATTATCAACATCATACATTAAAGAAACTCAGCCAAATTCTTTTTCTTTCTTATTCACTAGCAATATTTTATCAATGATAATTCGATACTATCTATTTAATCATTTGATCAAAAATCTTCCTCATAATTAAAAATTGAAAAAACAAAAGCAACAACGAAATATCATTGATTTCATTTTATGCTTTTGATAATACTTACAATTGGAACAAATTACAGTAAGGTTATTTAAATTATTAATTATTTTCAACAACAAACAACTGCTATTGATATGTTGAGGCAATAAAATGTTTCTGTGTTTGTGTATTTGTATGTATATATGTGTGTGTATTTATATGTATGTGCCTGTAAAATAATTCATTAATCGTTTTTAATTTCTTTTTTTCAGGTAAGAAAAGCAAAATCACCGTAAGTGTGAATATCTGAAATTTTATAATTTAAAAAGAAAAACGATAATAATCGAAACAAACAGAAAAAATTCCTCTTGAAATGTTTCATTTGAAAATGGGTAAATTAAAATTCAAAAATTTGAGTCAATTAAGTAAAATTTGCAGTACTATTAGTACAATAACAAACATTTGCTCAGTATATTAATTAGTACAATCAAAGTGAAATAAAAGGTTGCACCAATAGTTCAACTAAATCATCAAAATCAATCAGTCAATTATACTATGATTAGTTTAGCGCAAAAGCAAGAAAGAAAAATAGAACATTGATTAAAATAAATTTGAAGTAATTCTCTATATAATCAATTAATATGTCTCTAATTAATTAATATATCTACTTTAGGTACAATTAATAGATTCATTAAAAAAAAAAAAAAAAAAAAAAATATTTAAAAATATAATAATAAAATTTAAAATTTTTTTATAAATTTTATATTTATATTTTTTTTATTATTTTTTCATTATTTAAAAAAAAAAAAAAAAAAACTCTATGTATAAATATACGAATAAAATTTATCATTTTTTTCTTCATTTGATCGTCATTATTGCTCATTATTTATCTTAATTAAATCATTTATTTAAAGGAAAAAAAATAACTTCACGAAAAATAAATAATTAATTGTATCGGTGTTGGCACCAAATAATGAATGATCGATATTTTTCTTTCATAATTACCAATCATTATCTATAGATCATATCCAACTGCAATCAGTCTGCTATCAGTCTACTATCAGTCCTGATAATTCATTAAAGAATTATATATGATATATGTGCTCAAATAGTTAGCTTTACCGTAGGCTTCAAATATGTTGTGGTACCAATGTATGACTATGATATCATTGTGATAGATAACACTACCGTATACCTCGAGTTATCTGCATATATGCAACATATTCATATGTTTATCCGTCTAATGATACCTATCTTAGCGATACCATTTGTCGCAGTAATCTGAACATAACATTTATGTGCAGTAATGTGCAATAACGACTTACAAGTAACATGTCCGCTACGTCAAATAAATTGTTTGCAAAAACAGATGTTTATAAACGTTTCGTTTCACGTATCTTTTTTACATTTTTGTAAAATGACGTCATAAAAGAGACTTAAAAGAGTTATATCACAAAACAAAATCTCCTAAATGATATTTGCGTCACCTTACGTTACTTTATATAAATATACTAACAATATTTTTTAAGATATAATAGTGTAGAGAAATCTTTTAAAAAGTCCATAAGAATGTATATATGTTTTCCATAATTTTTCGTATTATACGTCCGTTACATTACACGTAAGTTATGTCAAATTATCAGAACAACCACTTATCTCTTTTCCCTTTCAATCAATACTTTATTGGAAACAAAATTTTACAGTTTTTCCACTAATTATTGATTGAAGCAATAATATAATATGCCGTATCCTGTATAAAAGTTATCAAAAAATATATTCATTCCATCTAGTCATCCCATTCGATCATCCATTCATTCAGTCATTTTTCAATCCATCATTCAATCTAGTACAAACAACACATTAAGCGTATCTTTTCAATCTTATAAAATTTTTTTCTTACTTTTCATTTTAGCGTAAATTAAAGAAAATTTCTGTCACATCAAAAAAAAAGGAAAAAATCGAATTGATTGTACACTTAAGGAATTAATTAATTAATGATCAGTTTAGGTTGACTTTAGGAAAATCGATAAGTTCATTGGAGAATGAAGCGGAAAAAGTTTGAGAATAAGAAAATGAATTGGAAAGTGTGAAAAGCAGGAATTCTCGGATTCTTTTATGATGATAATGGTGATAGTGGTGTTGATCGTGATGATGATGGTGATAAGTAAGCAGCGGGCGGTGGTAATGATGATAGTAGTGATCGTGGTACTAATAGTGATGATAATTATGATGATGATGATAAAAGAGCGATGGTATGACGATGTTGCTACTGCTGTAGTTGATGGTGGTATTGGTATTGGTTGTTGATTGTTGGTTGTTGGTGATGATAGTGGTAGGTAATGGTGGAAAAATGGGATGGATTTAAATGGTACCGCCCAAGTATAAATCAACAACAGCAACATAACAGCAAACAACGATAGCATCATCAAGAGTGGGGTAGTTTCATCTTATCTCTTCAAGAGGAGGGTTTTATTAATGTTTTAAAACCGTTCCACTCCACCCTTTTCTACCTATTATCCCTTTGTATTACAAAAAATTCCGCCTCTTAAAAATCCTTCTGATTCATTGTCCGCCTTCTGGGGAAAATTTTCCACCTCCTTTTTTTCTACCTCATTATTTCTACTTGTTGTAAGGTTTTTTTCCATTTCACTCCTCCCACTTTGATACTAAAGCAACCAATAAGATGCGAAATTTATCAAATTGCCCACCTAAATGCTACCATTCATAGAACAAATTTTAGTATACATACATACATACAGACATACACATACATACATACATACATACATCCAGAGAGCAGTAAACACAACTTCCAAAGGTGTCAATTTCGTCAGTTGTCCTTGCTACTGCTCTCATCGAAAAACTGTCCGTCCGCATGTTATCCAAAAATGTGTCCATCTGTCCACTTACTAATAAACCACAATTAACATCATTTTTCTCATCTTTATCACTATCTTTATCATCGTCATTATCATCATTATCATCAACAACAAGGATGGATATTCAGCAACACTTGTTAACAAATTGTACTGTATTCAAATGATATTATGCGTATGGATGTTTTTGTCTGCAATGTCTGTGTGTATGTGATATGTGATATGTTAAGTGATTAACACCTTAATTGTTATTTATTGAAATTTTCTAAATTTCCGATTTATCAAAATTTTTTCATTTCTTTTTTATCCGCTTTTCGTTTTTCCAATCAATTAATACGATATATTGGATTATGCGTTTTTTAGTATCATTAATACCGTATATTAGCAAAATATTCCATTGATACCGTTGTCAATGATAGATTATTTTTGTTGATACGTTTGCACTTGTTTAATTTTAATTATTTACTCGAAAAAAAAATGATTACTTCTACAGCGTGCATATTATTGGATGATTAACCAACCGAATTTTGTTATATGGTTGGTACTATCAAAAATTGCATTTATTTGCTGATTAATTACTGTAATTGATTGTTGCTGCAAAAAAAAAGAGAAAAAGCCTGCTGTATTTTATTACTATTATTATTCTGAACTACAATTACTGAACTAAACAAGGTTAAAAAAAAGAAAAAAGGCTAGTCTCAGTAATAATATCAGCAATGTGCTAATATTATTCTTTTACATGGCATTTAATCCATTTTTAGCAAGGCCAGAAATGGCCTTGCTACCATCCTATCTACAATCACTACCATTTCCATCATTACCTGGTCCAACAGGTTTTTTTCCACGTTTACCAACCGAAATAACCGAATTTACTTCATCATTACCATCAATGGGTGGTGGTGGTAGTGGTGGTGGTACACGAATCATGGATGACGATGGTGTAAATGATGATCCAAAAGTGGAACTAGATGATAAAAATCTTTGGGAACAATTTTGTAATTGTGGTACCGAAATGGTTATTACCAAAAGTGGAAGGTGCAAAATATTTTTTTTTTTAAATTTAAATCCGAAAAATAGTTATTAAAAAATTTGACAGTATGTCATATCAAAAAAAAAAAGAAAAGTTAATACATGTAGAATTAGATAATATAGACAAATATGCTTAATGCCTTGACTAAATTCATTGATCATTTCTAATAATTAAATTTTTTACCGGAATCACTATAATCAATAAATCCATTTTAACATTGATCTCTTTTCCTCCTTCTCTCTCGTTCTGAATTTCTGTTTCATTATTTATCATATATCACTTTTAAGCATATTTACCGTATTTTCTTCAATTGTAACTCAAAAATTTTTGATTTTCAAACTTTCCGCGTGAAATTTTATCAATTTTAGAAAAATGTTATTTTCTTCCTTTTCTCACTTCCGTCTTTTTTCTTTTTTTTTGATTTTTCAATTCCGAAATTGATTTTCTTTTTCAAGAATAGAATTCATTTGCAACAACATATTCCAAGAACATAATTTCATTCTTCCAAGTGCTCCAGTAGTTTCATATTTCAAATTTTAACTAAATTAAAACACTACCGTAATTAGTTGATATAATTGTTTAGCATTTTATCACTTCATCACTTGTCATAAGTCAATGTATGATCAATTCTTTTTTCTGTTGTTCTACAAAGTCTGAACAAATCCATAATCTATCTAATTTGCACACTTGTCGACTGAATGATCCAAAAAGCGATCTATTGTTTCTATAATTTCTATATCATTCTTTTTCCTTTTTGATACTTTTATCACCTATCACATATCTGATCATATCTTTCATTGTGAAGGCAACAATTTCCTTCAACTTGTTGTTTTACAGAACTTGATCTAACCCGTATACCATTTAATTAGTCAACTGTAGAATGAGCGATCTGAAAAACGATCTATTCTTTGTGGTAATTATTTTTTTATCAATCTTTTTGCTGTTATAATTCATAAAACACGTCGTTGCCATATTGTCATATTTGCATTGATAATAAATTTGCATTGATAATAAATTTCGCTGATAATAAATTTCAAGCATCCTTGTTAAATTTTTTAATGATAATTAATTTCGTATTCGGTAATTGATTTCTTTGACAAATTAACAAAGAAAAAAAAAGAATGAATGAGTGAAGAAAGATTATTAAAAGATGATAAGATCAGTGATATTTTGTTTTTATCAAATTTTAAAATCAAATCAATAAAATGTTTGTGAATAAATTGAGAGATTTTTATTCGAATGTATGAACGAATGAATGAATGAATGAATCAACGAATGAATGAATGAATGAACGAATGAATGAATGAATGAATGAATGAATGAATGAATGAATGAATGAA
>JARVGP010001829.1:0-11502 GCA_029876185.1 Mansonella ozzardi | reverse complement strand
CTTATTTCATAATAACTATTTCATAATGTCTTATTTCATAATAACTATTTCATAAATAAGTTCTATTTCATAATAATCGATCCATTTCATAATAACTTTACAGAAATCTTAACTATAAAAGAAATCCGGAACTAACTTATTAGGCCTTGAAGTATGAACGTATGAATGGAATGTGTGTTCATACTGCAAGAACTGTCCCAATAAACAATATAATGAAAACCGTCTAAAAAAAAAAACCAGCAGTAGTATTAATTGACTGTGAAGTTCTCTTTTTGTTTTAAAGTAAGGAAACGTATAGACGGGAAAAGGTCAGATCCTTACGTCTACTACAACGTGCTTTTATCAGCTATCTCTTTTTATTCTTTTTTGTAGTATTTAACGTGAACTTGAAGTCATTTCCGAGCTTACCTTTCACTTAGTTCCAGATAGATAACGCCACTCCACGTCACGTCCGCCACCCTTACACTAAACCTGCATTCATTACACTGAATTTATCATTACACTGCATTCATTATTATACAAGAATGCCCTGCCTCTTCATATTGATTGCCCACCCTTTCATATCGTGACTAAGCTATTGCTATGGGACATCTGAATAGTAAGGACTATATAAGCTATGGTCGATAGATTATTGATCGAAACTGATTCCGATCGATTACATGATCTATCGAGAATTAATTCTGCTCGATCTTGCCAGATCAACATTATCGATAACAAGAAACATATGATAGAATAAAATAAAACATACGTCAATTAATGATCTTCTGAAAGGTCATGCAGTAATTAAGATTTATTCACGTGAATTAATTGTAACTTTAAAAATTAATTACTTCTTTACAACTATGTACTGAAAAAGAAAATGATTTATGGAGCAACTGAAGTACAGAAGTGTATATTTATTGTTAATATTTTTACACTTTTTACATGTTATACTCATTTTTGATGGTTCGAATAGTCGACTAAAAAATTCTTAGAACTTGAATGAATTTCGAATAAAACTGAGAATTTAACTTAGAATTTAATACGGATAATGTTAAAAAAAGTTGAATGGTTTTATAATTTACACTGTACATTTTTTAATTCCTATCATAAACTCAAGTAGTAGAGATATATTCATCTTTCTCGTTTCAGTACAATGTAAACGATTTCTGCAAGGTAATTTTAATATGCCTTGTAAAAGAGACGTAGATCGTATCAAGTTACTATATATATGCGTGCGTATAAATGCTGTTTTATGCATGAGTGTATCCGCGCGTGTGGAAGTGAATTACCGACTTTGATGGTTTTTGGTTCCTTGTTGTGCAAATGAGTGATGAAGTTTCCGGATACCGTTACGTTTGGTTACAGAACTGGTGCCTTGTGTTGATTCCACCTCTATTATAGTAATATGAATATGCAACAAAGACAACAAAGGATTTCGGCTTTTAGAGTCACAAAAAATCTACAATGTAATCTGAATGAATGGATGTTTAGACAAAGAATGTATTTCTGTGAATATACAAAGAAAGGATTACATACGTAGTAGGTTAGAAGCATAAGCTTAATCGTTACAATAGGTTATAATAAGTGATAATCGTTACAGTAGATCATAATCGTTACAATAGCTCTTTGTTATGATGATTTGAAGTGTGAGAAAAAATTTGGACACTACTACTCACTACATAATCATAATCAATACATTAGAAAAACTATATGAAAATTAAATTTTACTAAATGAAAAAAATTAAATTGAAGGAAAAATTTACTTCGATTTTATGCCGACACAATGATTCTTTTATTCTTCAATAAAGCTTTTCATTTAATCATAAATAAAAGCATATCAAATATCTTGCAGTATTCCAAAGAGCTTTAAATTGTATTATCGAATTTACTTCACCTTTCACTTTGGTTGCGTGGATATCACGTATGTGAGCTTTTTTATAAACAATTATATACGGCAAAGATTTGTCTTGTTTTATAAGCCATAATACTGAATGAATATTAAAGTCATTTCAATATCATCATCACTTTAATCATAATTTCTTCTATTTCTCATTACGGTAAAATTAAAAACAATGTCTCGCTGTTGTGATATCGATACATCTCTTCTATCTTTTTATATATTACACATTCAAAAAATTTAAAAATTTTTATTTTTCATGAAGTCATCATTTTTCACGTAATAAATTATTTTAATGAATGATATAATATTCATACGTTATATTTTAGAAATATGGGATTTCATTGATTTTGATTGATTAATATCCAATAATGCTGCATGAAAGGGAGGAAAACTAAAAATAGACAAAAAGTTGAATTTAATGGCCTAATAAAATTTGATGGGTTATTTAAGTAGAAGCATAGCGTAGATTTGCAATTACACACACTTTCTTGACCTGACTGATGTGATGGAATATTTCCAAGAGCTCTGAAAGAATTACCACTAGAATCAAACACCATTTAAAATTTTGTTCCTTTATTCTTCATGCGATAAATTTTCTGCATTGAAGATGAAGAAAGAAAACTTTACTTATGTCTGATGAAACTATTATTGAGTGCATGTTTGAAACAGAACCATTTTACAGCTAGCTAGAATTAAATAAAACACACTTCGAAAGAACTCTTCCGCACCCACAAAGGATCCGTACATTTCATTATTCGAAACCCTGATATTTCTATATTTTATTAAAATATATATGTACTTCCTTACAGTTATTTTCAGTACCTCACACTAATGAATAACATCAATAACCATTTATATTGGAAAAAAAACTCGAATTAAAAGAACTAAATCAAATTTAAATCTGTCATCAATCATCCCTGTCTTCACCACTGTCACCTTTACGTATCACTTATGATATTTATTACTATTGTTGATTTTTGAAACTTTAAACACTAAAGATTGTAGCTGTTTATTAATAACAGTGTGCTACAAATCACCTCAAATCACTCATGTAACCACGTCAGATCACAAGAAAATGAATTAATGTGTGTTTGATGATAACTATGAAAATTTCCACCAAAACTGCATTTTAACTATTATTTTCCACTGAAATTAGCTTCCCTAGAATTTCATCAGAATACATTTCTGAACCTATGAAATTTTCCCTTTGCGGATGGTACTCCGAATCTTCGAAATGATGATTTAATGCTTGAAGAAAATTCAAAAATTTTTTTAAAATAAACGCTACAGAAAGAAATGGTACATCTAAAGCAGTAATCACTTGAATAACCAAATGTACACGTATAATTCTATGAAAAGTAATGGATACAATATCCTGATATTCAAAACTTGATAGATGATATAACAGAAAATCCCGTTTATGTCTACAAATTATCGCGAGAAGTACCCGAGAGTAAAAAATCGCGCGAGGAACCCGAGAGTAAAAAACCCTATGCACAGAAATAATGGAAAAAAATATACATAAGAAAACTTGAAATTACTTCAAAAATGCTCGGAAAAGTTATCTTCAATGAATGCGATGAACAGTGTGAGCTAACAATGTGTGTTGGATTTTAGAATTCACAGCTCAAAGTTTTTCTTTGGAATTTCCATCTCCATTTTGATAACCAGCTGATTTCGTGTCGCCAATAGGAGACACTGGATGCAGTGAAACATTATACTAAAGTTTGTTAGGTATCAACCACAGCAATTAATTCTGAAATTGATTCCAAAAAAAATAAACCAAATTCAGAGAGAATGACATTATTATATGCAAATATCTGCCTAGTCTGCTTTAAATTACAAATGAAAATTTCAATTGAAAGAAGAAAAATAAAAAAAACGTCACTTAAACATACAGTAAATTAGTGAAAGACCATATCTTTCCACGGACTTTTCAATACTTGTCATCTTGCTTTTTGTCTTCGCGATATAAACAATTGACAATAAATGCCGCAATATCGGGATTAGCCCAATAAGCAAAATGACTCTTCAACACAGACCAGTAACTACGATCAGTAATTTGCGGCTGTAGTTGATAATCTATACGATATGGCAATCCTTGAAAATAATTTATAAAATTTTAAAAACATATACTTCCATCATAATAATGAGGTAACAAATAAAAACTCTGATACATAAAGATTATATTTGTTTTATGAAAAATGCATTCGATATACTGTATGCTGGGAATGCTGTGACTTTTCACAAATCTTCTGGTGCCGAAGTTGATACGTTCAACATTATTTTCTCAAAAAAAGCTAATGTTATCTTGGTAAATGTTCATATACTGATCTTAAATTGTTGGTAAGATTACATCATTGTGAAACTCGAGGTTATATAGCGGTATGAAAGAGATCGTCAAGCAACAATATGTATTATAGGACAATATTGTTTTTATCTGTTTACATTTGTTACTATATCTATAATATTTAATATTATAGATCTGATACGATGAATCAGTTTTTCAAAACAAAAATGAAACCTACTTTCTTCGACAGGAATCCCTTCTATCAGTTTCTGGACTTCATTTAATTTAACTTCCTCAAAAGAGCCCTCGCCAGTTTCTTTCTCTTTTCGACTGGTTCCAAATTTCCACCAACTCTTTTTATTGTCGCCGATTTCTGATGGTGGAGGCGTTAAGCTTCGTGGTGATGAACCTAAAATGAAAAGTGGTTAACAGGTTATAAAACCAAATTAAACAATTTCTCGGAATCATAAAGTTTGTTAACTTCGTAGCAAAGAAGGAACAAAACGGGATAAACAATTTGAACCTATCCAATTTTTGTCGTGAAGATTTAGAATCGAATCCGTAAACGATCACACCTGGACTACTCGGTCGTAAAGCCGATGAATCATCACTTTCAACTTCATCCTCTTCCTCAATTTCTTCATGATCCTTGTCGCCACTATCTGCTATTCGAACATCTTTCTCTTTTTCGACTTTTTCTTTTATTTTTATCTTCTTGATGTAAGCTTTACTGATCTAGAAAAGAACCTTGCGAGACTATGCTCTTATTCCAGAACATCAAACGAGCAATAATAATAATAGTATGATATTTAAGAAGACAGTTAAGATAAAAAAAAAAAAGAACTCTCGTCTTCCAAAATATGAAAAGCGAAGTTAATAAAAATCAGTTTATAAAATATAGGTATTTGAGGAAAAAGTGCCATCTCCTACCTGACATTACAGAAAGTTATCCTATGGTATGATATAACTATTGCCATAGCAAAATTGGGAACTGCTAGCATATGTGAACGAAATCACTTCCAACTATCACCAGAAAGAACATACTTACTTCTGGTGGAATAAGAGCATAGTCTCGCAATGATCGTAGATCAATCGCACTAAATAATTTAATGGGTCGAATTAAACGATATTGTTTATGCACCAACGGTTCCAATCGATATGCCTAGAAATATCGGTGTTGAAAATGAATGATTTTAATTTCGCAATTGCTATTCACGTTTAATATACAATCTTGTAGAATTTAAAGATGTACCACTGGATCGTACGGATGAAAAATATTATATATTCTCTTGAGACCAACGGTTTCAGGAACAAATGCTGTTGAACCTCTCATAATTAAGAAAACAGCAAGAGGCGAACCAACACAAAACATGTTTTTAACCTGAAACAATAGCGTAATAAAAGAGAAACTTATGACTTCAAGTAAAAATGAAGCATCTTTTAATTCGAAAAAAAAAGTATCAACTACTTCAAAGAAAAAGATGCGGAAAAGAAATGACCTTAAAGTTCAGTTTTTGTTTCTGCGTTATGAAAGCGTGATGAAATCCACCATAAAGCTCCAAAAGTCTAAAAACGAAAAAAGACGAAAATTCTAAGAACAAAAAAATTCTGAAAGATTGGTAAACCTAAGATAAGCGAAAAATAGTTATCCTAATTTACAGATGGCCTAAGTAAAATGATCTGCGGAATTTTCCATTAGCTTCTAATCCCAACAATCCCCCAGTGCTAGAGATGTTAGAGATTTAGTTCAATTTCTAGTCAAATTTCGAATTAAGTGCTACAGCAACGAAAGAGAAGACTTAATTCTCAAATTTCAGGGTGATTGCACTGGAACTCGCTTGGAAAGTTATAGTGCGTTCTGTAAATGTTGCTAAAAAAAATAAAAAATTGCTAAAACTATTAGAAATGAAATAGAAATAATATTGATTCATTAAATGGTGAAGAAATCAAGTTTCTTTCTGCTAAAAGTAACAATCTTTACAACAAAGGGACTGCAATCTTTTTTTGCATAGATTACGATTTATGTAGATGATTACCTTAAAATCCATTTTGTACAACCCAAGTAAGTCTGCTCCCTTTCCAAAAGACTACCTACACACTACTTATGTAACTAAATTACAAAACGAAAAACGATTGGAATGTAAGAAAGTGAAAATATAAATACTTTAACCGAGCTTCTTGGAAACTATTTAGTATTTCAGCATGTTCTGCTTTCATCGCCAATTGCTGTTCCTAAAATAAACATGAATGTGACTTACGGTCAAGCTAATTTTCTTGCAATTTTTTTTTTTTTTTTCAAATCACTATTTTTAAGATATTTAAAAATTTCAAATCACTATTTTTAAGATATTTAAACTTTATCCAACTATTACTAATTACTTGAGAATAAAAATCTATTTTCCTACTCTGTCACAGACAAATAAAGGATAAACATCAAAATTCACAAAATATTTATCTGTAGTTTTCCAAAAATACTCACAATTATTTCAGCTACATATTTATCGTACAAAACAAGAGGAGACCAACAGGTCAGCAGATCATAGCACATAACAGAACCAAGTGAATGAGCATAAATTGAGATCGGTCCATCAAAATCAGGGTGATTTTCTACAAACAAGCTGTAGACGCTATTTAACGACCGTATCAAACCTTCCATAATCTGAAAATTTAAATGGGATAAAGATAGAGAGAGAGAGAAAGAGAAAGAAATGAAAAGTTGGCCAATCGGATTGGTCAACGAAATTAAAGAAAAAATCTTGCAACGGTGAAGAAGAGATCTATTAAATTACATTTAGTGAGAAACGATAACAGTGAAAAAGAATAAACAAAAAGTGGACTTTTTTCATAATTCAAAAGAAATATAAAGTGAGAAACTTTACTTCATTTCGATACAGCGGAGACTGATAATACATAATATCCATTGCCGTTGAATTTAAAGTATTACGTATTGAAGACATCTTTGGTAAAGTGACATAATCGGTAATACCGCCATCTAAAATTAAAGCTGCTCGCCATTCCACTGGTAGAACCATTGGACGACTTTTCTCATCTGAATAATGTTTATCCATACAATTGTATATGGCTTCACGGACCCTGTAAAAAAAGTTTTGTTGACTTTTGAATGTGATTTAACGAGAACAGTTGAGATCAAAATAATCGAACATTTCTCACCGCAGCGTACTGTTATAGTTCATTACAAACATAATTATGTGGAAGTAAAATAATAATATAGAGCAAATTTAATAATAACATCAGTGTAAATTATAAAAGCAATCACAAAAAGAGGTCAAAGTCATTATCAAGTAGCAAATCTTACTGGTCAGTATTTTTTGCAATTAGATTTTCATATCCTTTCTGGCCAATACCATGAACAACCAAAATCAAATGTCTGATGATTCGTTTACCGTCATTCCACTCCGCTTCTTCATATCCACGTTTTAAAGAAGTTCCTTTACCCCAAGCTATGTAACGCAGCAATCTACTTGTCTTGGAATTGTTATACAATGTAATATCAATAACGGAATTCCACCGTACTTCGTACTGATCCTGTAGTTTGAGTTCCGCAAGAACTGAAAATTGGAGTCAAAGTGACTGGACTTAGACGTAATTAAGGACTTCATTAAAATACTGCAGTATTACTTTCAAAATCTAAACCCTAATCTAGGGTTCGAATTGTAAGATGAAAAAAATACTCTCACAAAAATGGGCTTTTCAACAATCACGAAAAACTAACTTGGCTTTTTGCTTGACTCCTTTTCTGAGAAAACTGGAGCGTCAGGAATTGTCTGAGAACGAAAGATATGTAAATGATGTGTTTCAATAGGGTCAGCCATGCTGGGATCAATTGGTTGCAGATTTTCCACCAGAAACCATGTACCCCGGCGGATGTCGATCATATCGTCTAAAAATTTTACTTACTGAACGAAGTTACTGGGATGAAAAAATGTCAAATGGATACATTGATTAATATATACAATCTAAGAAATGAAAAAGTGTGTAGTCTAAAATAAGAAAGTTTTAATTCAAAGAAAATTTGAGAGCAAATTTCATTTGCATGAAAAATCAGAAACCTTTCCAATAGATGGAATTTAACATGGTGAGATCTTCGGAGGCTCGATATAATCCATCTAATACTACCACTGACGTAGGCATTTTTATAGTTCGCAGATAAGATTCGGTAGTCTGATCCAAATCAATTTGCATTTTTTGCCGCCAGTGCACTTCCAACAACAACGAATCCGCCCCTGGAATAAAAACAATTGATAATTATAGCAACATATGATTTATAATGAACATTAAAGTGCAACTAATATAACATAAAATCAAATAATGAAATATGAAACGAAATTATACAGAAAATTACAACATTCTTTTAAAGCTGTCTTTGTTTTTCAATTTCCATTATTCCTTTTTCGAATTCGCTCTTATCCTTGCATCGCAGCACGAATCCATGACTTCGCACTTGAAAAAAAAATGAACTAAGACTGAAAATGTTTAATTTACAACAAAAATTAACCTTTAAAGGGAGTCCATTTTGTTTCCATTCCACTTTTCCGGTGAAACCATCTAACTTCAGAGCACTTCAGCTCCACGACACGACGTTTTTTACGTCGTGGTGGTATTAACGGTAGCTTTGGTGGATTATTGGTCACTGGAATATCTTCAACTTTTGTTGATGATATCTGGAGCGATAAGAAGGCATCATTTAAACCACTGACAGGTGCTGTAGTTGCCGATAAATTTTCAATTTCGACAGGAAAATGTTCGGCAATCGGTGTAGCGTATACATCATTAAGTTGTTCCTTCAATTCTTTTTCAGTCGGTGTTTGATCTTCATCCAGTTCAGTATCTTCGGTCACTTCCTGCGCAGGAGTGACTGCATCCGAACTCATCTGCTAAAAAAACATAACTGTTGAAAGTGAAATATATCGACAAAAAAGAAATTATTGAATAAGGAAAACATAAAGCGTCGTATTTCTTTATAATCTGCAATCAAATTATTCAAGATCGAAATGGCATAGTTTATTTTGACAAACTGAAATTAAATCATAACACTAGAATGTACATTTATATGAGTATTAAATTTTCAAAATGATAACTACTAATCAACCATTACATTGAAATATATATTTCAACGAATTAAAATCCAACAATATTATTCATTATTATATAAGTACTTTAAAAAATAATGCAAAGCTATCATATTTTATTGTTTGTTTTGTGAAAATTTTTTTGCTATTCTAGACCTTCCTATTTCCTTTGATTCTTTGATTTTCTTTTAAATAACAAAACTCACAAAACGAAGCATAACTTGAATTTTCAAGGTCAGATTATTTGAGATAGTATGGGGAAGAATGAAGGCTATATAAATTGCTGCATTTGCAACGAAACTAGAAATTCACAGTACAATCAATTTAATTTTAAAAAGTACAATGAATGTCAAAATTATCAAATAAAAGCCACCGAAGAAATTGAAAAATGATTATAGTTACGAGAATTAAGAGAAAAACAAGTTGCACAATACATTGATCGATGTAATAAGCAAAACGAAGTTTCGCATATTAAATATAAGCCAATGCTATTTATTCATTATTTCATTTTACATTTTTCCATGAATTCATAACATATTTTTTAGTGAAGATTAACGTGACTCTCGAAAAAATGACCATTGAAAGGTGTAGAAAGAGAAAGTTACTGCAAATCCAAAAATTAAAGTTACTGAGGTAAAAACTAGAAAAAAAAATTTACCCATAAGAAAGTAACAATTCCATATTTGATTTGAATTGTTAAAAGTAACAGTATATGTGATTAATCTTAGTCTTTAACGAAATGACAAATATTTGGATTATTTCTAACAAGACTAAATAAAACTTTAATACAATTAAATTTACAAAAAATCGTTCAAAACACATTTCAGTTTCATAGTTAAATTATAGAAGTTCGATGATAGAACGATGAATGTCTTTGCACTGACAAATTTATCGATTTATTTTTTTTTTCTCGTTTTTTTACGAATTTACAAGACTTATTTTTTCTCACTTCTGTGTTGTGCTTAGAAAAAACTGCAAATGGTAAATCACATAGACAAAATTTTAAAAGAAAAATTTAAAACACGGAAAATAAATTCAGGAAAATGAGTTAAATCGAACCTTGACTAGATATTGCCTAACTTACAAATTGCCATTATTTGTTATTGTTATATAATGTGTTGGTTGAAAGTAATATGAGATCACTTCGCAACATTTTTCAAAATAGTAACAGTGAATAGGAAGGAGTAAGAGGATGAAAATCGAGTATTCGATTAAATCAATTTATTTTTATATTCATCTAAATATAAGCAACTTTTGCTTTTTTCTGGCAAAAAGTTAATATTTGAAGTGTAAAATTGAACAAATTGAAGTATTTGTCTAAATAGAATATGGAAAAGGATTGCATGCATGCATCCTACTAAGTCCATAATCGAAGATGAAAGAACATTTAGATTTTCGAAGAAAATGTAAACAAAAAGTGAAAAGAGAGCAAAAATTAGCACTTTATATTTATTCGACAAATGAAAATTTTGAGATGATTAGAATCAAACAGAAACAGAAAGAACATTCTTAACGATTAATTGGACAAGTTATTAACGAGTACTGCAATAATGCTTAACAATTAACTGGACAAGTTATTAACGAGTACTGCAATAATGCTTAACAATTAATTGGACAAGTTACTAACGAGTACTGCAATAATGCTTAACAATTAATTGGACAAGTTATTAACGAGTACTGCAATAATGCTTTTTCTATCTGGAATAACAATTCAGGTATAGATGAGTACGGTGTCATCATAATTATAGCATCCATTTTCCCTCACAATTTCCAACATTTTAATTTTATTTCAATAATAAGGGATACACTGTGTAACGTTTTCAACGTCACATTTTATTCCGTTAAGATATCACAAAAAAAAAACATTTTCAAACCGGAGATCGTTTCCGAATCCATTCATAGGAGAGTAATGCAAGAAAAAAATTAAAACATAAAAATGATAAAAATTTCGAAATAATAAAAAAAAAAAATGAAAACAAACGAAAAACACCTTAAAAAAAATAATTAAATCTAAAAATAAAATCAAAATAAAAAAAATTGTAAACACTCTTACAAATAAAAATTGACATAATAATCCATAAAAATCCTACCCTTGAATAGAAAAAAGAAATGATTAGTAAAGCAAAAATTCGAAACGATTAAAGGCTAAAGAGGCAAATAAACTAACAATTGGTTCGTTAAAAAGTAAAAACAAAAAAAAAAAAAAAAAAAAAAAAAAAAAAAAAAAAAAAAAAAAAAAA
>JARVGP010001828.1:0-10438 GCA_029876185.1 Mansonella ozzardi | reverse complement strand
TTAAAAATAGATATTTAAATAAATTTGGAAATTGCAAAAGATAATATTTTTTTTTTTTTTTTTTTTTTTTGCAACAGATAATAGTTAAATTGAAGAATGCTTTGTAAGGATTTAGAATCACACCTTTCCCCTTACCTCTCCCACCTCGTACATAACCACTAATGCTTCGTCCTTGCACTCTGAGGAGACGTGGATCGAATTCCTGAATGAAAAAACAATTGTATGTAAAATCTGAAAAATATCTGGAAATTTTGCATGCGCGATTGAGTCTTGCTAAATGACTTCTAAATCATCTCAGTCATAGCTTGACGATGAGAACATGATGAGTATTTTAACAGTTCATTACCAAAGTAACAGATATGTGCTTTCAAAAAAGGTAAAAAAGATTGTTTGAACAGCCGTATCAAATATGTTTAAATAGCGGTATTACAATCACAAACAATTAATATGGTGTTAACAAAAAAAATGATTAAATCAATTAGACCAACTAGAAAATATTTCATTGGCTGAAGAAACTTTTGATAATTTTCATAAGTACAATTCAAAAACAAACATACTTTTCCATCCTCGTCATCATCATCAAATCTCGGTGCTAAATCACTATCATAATAGATGAGCTTTTTCATCGTCATTTTTTTGGCATCCCATTTTTGATGGCCACCACGTCGACTCATACTGCTATATGAAATAAAAAAAATACATCTATGCGAATTAATGCGAAATAATAAAAAGAATAACAGAATATCGATCGACTGAGCAATTACTTTTCCTCTTTTCAAGAGATCAGTTATGATTCCTGGGATGCAGTTAAAGATTACACATGGAAATAAGCTAACTTTAGAAACAAGTTTCATGTTCACATTTTATCCAGCGTGATCTGTAGATCTATGCTGCTCTAAATCTCTTAAATGTATGGTATTTGATTTTGTTCATATGTAAAAAGTTAGACTAACTAAAGTAACACATGTATTGCAAAAACTTCCAGTAGACCATAAAATACTATCATTGCTGATTCTGATTCTACGTAAGCGTTTATGACATAAATATTCTGTGTCTAAAATCTGCAATCCAATATGTATTTATTTTTTAACTATGTGTTACAAGAATTCCTAAGCTAGTACTTTAATTCTCCAATGTTCCACCTTATCTACAGTCCATAGTCTCCTCTGCATTGTAGAGGTTAGAATCAACTTCATTATTTAATACCTTAGTTTCTCAACAACATACCAAATTCGCGCCCAAGTTTCCTAATAATCTATTGGAGTTTGGTACCTCAGTCCTCTAATGATTAATTAGATTAGCATCCCCATATTCTAACCCCGCTAGTCCGCGATTTAGCATCTTAGCTTTCTTGTAACCTCCAAAACTTTTGTCAGAAAGCATTTTAATTCTTCAACAGCCCGTATACTGAATCGTTAATGACCTCCCCGTCCGATTAATATCCCAGTATTCAGGAGCAGTACATACGCACAATAACATATCAATGCTTGCCTATTAACAGTATGATACTGGTTCATTAAAAATATGTACGCATAATGCAATTGATTATCTCACCAAAATGGGCGAAACTTAATTTGTGTTTTCACTCAAAACTTTCATGCTCATTCAATATTATTGAGCAAATTGATTGTAAATTTTCATTTATATACCAATTAAATGAACAGATGGATAATTGAACAGAATTTCACCTTGAACCCAATGATATGCAAATATATTTGATATAGGTTGAACAGATCGGTGCAATCATCAAGTTGTATCACATCAATTGATATTATCAGTCATATGTGACTATTTTACAAATACATTATTCGTTTGTTGACCAATGGGTTAAATGAATCGATGAGTCGTCCAAACTGCTTCACTGTTATGCTAAATTGGCTAATTCAATTCTTAACAATCAATACAGATCACTTTTTTGTTGATTTATTATTTGATTTGAAGTAACTTGACTTTCTTCCTTTTCTTATCTACTATCAAATTTTTAAAGAGGAATTAAATGCATCAAATAGAAGATTTTATATATGAACACATTATCATTTATTTGCTTTATATTTTTATTTCTGATGAAATTTCCATAAAAATTTCAAATTCTTTATTTGTGAATTTGCGATAATGAAAAATTAACAAAAAATTACATATTTTATAGTTTAGTAACACATACAAAAATATATTTGCCATTTCATAATTAGCAAAAAAACATTAGGTTCATTATAGCACAATTAGTAAATTAATTAGCACGTGATCTAGGAAGTTTGATTTTCATAATGAATCATATGAAATATATATTAGATTCAAATACTTTAACATTTCCTATTTGCTAGTACACGTTATCACGTCACAAGTGAGGATTTGTTCGTAGCGTGAGATAGTTTTACACGTGATATATGGAATGTGCCTTAAGACTGTCAAATTATTTGATTACGTCACGTGATTACGTTTATGGTACATTTTAGCCTCAAGAAATAAACGCAAAGCTGGCCGAAATAAATTAAACTTAAAAAAACTTTTCTTAAACTTTTCTTGAACATTTTTAAATTCAGTTGAGGAGAATTGAGGAATTTTTTATTTCCACTGTTGCTCCATTCACGTAGTATTTGAAATGGATGAAATTTTTCTTTATTGATTATTACGAGATCATCATTATTCATCGTAATAAAGTATCGATTTTTTCCTTTCTTGAAATTCAATTCAGTTTTTTCTTAATAATCTGAAATTCTGATTCTCTTCTCTCCAGATTTTTGATTGCCGCTATTATTCCAATTATATTTACGAGACTGATTTTATTATTGCTATCAATAATGAACAATTTCAGATTTAAATTTAACATTTCGTTCATTTTTTCATTTTTGAAATTCTCTCGGCACAATCACGCTGTTTTTTTTCAATTTTATTTCAGCGATTTAATTTGCCAAAAAAAAAAAAAAATTCAATCACGTCAATATATGCAAAGTAATTTATCATTGAACATTGTCATTTCTTTTTCACTATATAGAGAATTTCAATTGTCATTGGTATCTGTGCAAAATATATTTCGAAATGGTTTTAATTTTCATTAACGTTAAATGATTGACCATAAATTAATTGCCAAGTTTAAATGTTAAATGATTCATAAAATATATACAAAAAGTAAAAAACTGAAAGTTAAAAATTACCAATTAAAAAGTTATCAAATTAGCCAATCATTTAATAATTACAACGATAATAAGGATTGCTACTATAATATTATTCTTTCCGTATTGAAAAAAAAAGGAAAAATTTACATAACATTTATTTTAATTCATTATTAAGAGAGTTAAAAAAATTTACTCAAAAGGCAAAGAGAAAGAGAGAGAGAGAGAGGAAAAGAGTAACTGATGAAAAGTGAAAATATTATAAAATTACTTTGAGCTACACAAAACTTTTCCCTTGCTTTGAAAGTACGCTTTCAGTTTCTTTTGTTTTCTTAAAGTATTTCAAATTATTTATGATAGAAAAGTCTTTCTCCTAGTTTTTTTTTGCAAAGCAATTTAATTTATTTTTCGGAATAAAAAAATTCATTTTGGTAAATAATTTTAATACATGTAGATTGCATGTCATTTGTTTAAAATATCTGATAAGTAATTTAGGAAAGGAAAGAATGGAAATTATTGTTGGCTTTTATTCGTTTCTATTTTTGGGATAATTTACTTAATAGCTTTCACATAGCACAGCAAAAGAATATCATATTTCGGGAATTGTACCTTATTTTTTGTTTTTCCTCCACGAATTTATTCAGATCTATTATTTTCTTTACTGTATCAGTGATCCATTCTTTCAACAATTTCAACTGTCTCCAATTTCGAACCATTCACGTAATTTGGCGTATCCGTATAAAACGAATATTTTCCATTTATTCTGTTCCATTGACTATCTCTCTGATATATTTGTTTTGTAAATGTTTATGAACTTTAAATTCAAGGATTTAATGTTTAAAATACAGTTCTTTACTGGGTAACAATATGCTCAAATATTGCTTCAATTAATTGATGTTTTTTGTTTCTTTTTATTTTCATTATTAATGATGTGTTTTCAAATCAATGCTATATCTTTTTTTATTCCTTAAGTTGACGGCATGAATCATTTTAATCAAAAAAAGTTCCGCCTTACTGATTTCACAATTTCGATCGAATTTTTGAATGGAATAATCTGTAGTTTAAGTTTGAATCGTTTGCAAGCACTGTTCTCATTCATTAATCAAGTTAATATTGATATTAAACAGTTTGTTTAATATGAAAATCTTGCAGAATATTCAATTAAATGTTGTGGTTCCGGGAAGTCTTTTAAAATACAAATAGCAATTGATTTTTAAAATAATATTATTGTGAGAGAAAAAAAATTTTTTTGGATAGAATTTTTTGTACAACAAAGGGTTCAATTTCAAACATTTAAACTATATTCCACTGTTAGCTAAGCAATAATCAGTGTCAGTTAGAGATATGTACAAAGAGATTTTAAAAATCTTTAAGATCGATTGATTAATGAAGAAGCTTATACACATGTGTTGTAAGATTGCATTGTGGACCTCAACGCTTCCACTGATTGATTCGTTTTAGAAATCAATTTTTTACCAACAAACTTTTATAAAAGCTATTTCAACAAGATTATAAATACATGTAATATGAAGCAAATACTTATATTTGCACATCAAAAGATACTAATCAATTGTAGTTCAGATTCAAAGCATACTAATCAATTACAGTTCAGATTCAAAGCATACCAATCAATTATAGTTCAGATTCAAAGCATACCCAATCAATTATAATTCAGATTTAAAGTATATTTATCAATTATAGTTCAAGTTCAAGGACATTTATTAATTATGATTCAGATTCAAAACATACCCATCAATTATAGTTCAGATTTAAAAGATATCTATTAATTACAATTCAAATTCAAAGTATACCTTAAATTTTTAAAATTTTGATTTGTACTTAATAAAAAGTAAAGTACTTTTTTAAAAGCAAATTCGAATATGATGACTATGAGGAAATCATAAAGCTTTTCGATCTAGTTTAAATTTATAATTTCATGAACATACATTAGTAATTTATCCTTTCAAAAAATGACTGTTACAAGACACCGACTAGTGAAAGAGGTTAAGCTATAAAAGATAAAGGAAGTATTAGAAAATCTTACTATTGGTGCTACTTTGATGAGAAAAGCTGAAGAGCTGGAAGGATTTTAGATTGTCAATTGACTTATTATTATCAGTAACTTTACTTCTTACTATTGGTTTTTTCGAGTAATTTTTTTGCAATAAAATGCAATATGATTAGATGCAGTATTCAGTATTCACTATGAATAATTTTGTCTTGTTTTTTACGTGTTTTTACGTAATGTCAACGTCTAAATGTTGTTACATGTGAAAATATAATGAAACATTAGGTTATCAAAAAATGACTAATCAATGAATTGATTAAACGTAGTCAACGTTATATACGTGTTATTTCTTTCGTACTAAATACATTTCTTATTTTGATGTATTTCTACATGTTTTAACTTCAAATAATAAGCCAATAATTGCATAATCATAACCGTGATCATGTACTATTAATCATTTAGCCGTGTTTTTGGTTCATTTAAGTTTAATTTACATATTTAAATGTAATGAAATTATGGATAATTATGGAAACATGACGAATATTTTGGTTGATTTGAGTTTAATTCACATTCGTTGAAAGTAAGATAGTCTTCCGTCATTTGTAGATTTTACACAGCATTTATGCATGTTACGTTTCTACAAGAAGTAAGTTTAAAATTTACTTGTGATTTCATGTCATTTATATTATTTACAGATATATGCATAACGACGATTAACAGTATTTGTCGAAAACTGGTAAATAATTAATGTAATTTCCATTTTATACTGAAATAAGGAAGGAAAATGTCTACTGGTGTCTTACCTTTTGTAAAAGGAATCGATTTTTCATATAATGATTTCTCGGTATGTTTCTTTGTTTTTTTGTCAAATTTTATAAAAATGATAATGTTTGCCTTAAAAATTCAAAATTAGTTGAAATAAAAATAACCGAGACTATGGTTTTTGATGTAATTTTCTAAAGTTTTTTTTTAAAAATTAAATACATGCTTTTGCAGTAAAAAAAAGATTCATCATTAATGAATTGAAAATAAACATTCTAGCTGATAAGAGGAAGTTTATTGCTAAATTTTATTGTCATAAGTAATAAAAATATTTCGCAGTTATCGATAGTTAACCGTGCTTTAAAAGCAGCAGTAATGCTTTGAATCAGTGGTTGTTATTAATTATTTGTTATTTGTGATCGTTGCTAATATGTGTAATTTATATATGTAATTTCCCATTCTTTAGGGTGATCGTTTCCCGACAGAAGTTGAACAAATGACGCAAATGACATGGTTAAAGTTGAATCATGCTTGCTTAGAAAAGGTATGTTTTCTTTTTTCAGATATTATCTGAATTTAATTTTACAAGAAAATTACAAAAATATTTGTAACTTCGAACAGTTATAATTTTTATTGCAGATTTTATATATTGCAGGTGCCTGATCAACTATCACGACTAACAAATCTCGAGCATTTGCAAATGACATGTAATACATTAGCAAGTGTCCATGGCGAACTTTCCGATTTACCGCGTTTGCGTTCCGTTATCGTACGACATAATCAGGTGAGGAATATAAAACAGTGAACATTAGAGAGATTACAGAATGTAATTCTGGATTTCGATTTATGTATCGTTTAACTAATGAGAGCAGTTTTAGTTGTATTATGAATGTAATATTCAAATAAGATAAACAAAAGGCACGACGGTTATCTTCAGATCAAAACATCGGGCATTCCTACTGACATATTTCGGATGAAGGATTTAACAATAATAGACTTCAGCCACAATGCCCTTCGTGAAGTACCACCGAATTTGCAATATGCAAAATGTGCTGTTGTACTAAATTTAAGCTACAATAACATCGAAAATATACCAAATGCAGTAAGTATTTAATTTAAGGATTATAAATACAAACTGGGACTACTTAGATCCTTCATGTGATAAATGAGAAATGACGCTGAGAATATTGTTTTGAGCTGAAGTAAAGTTGTTATGTGCATGCTGCATTTTGTTCCATTTTTTATTAGATATTTTTAGATATTTTCAAATCTGATCGACTTACTGTATCTGGATCTCAATAATAATAAGTTAGAAATGCTTCCTCCTCAAGTACGCCGATTGACGACATTACAAGTCCTTCGACTCTCCAATAATCCATTGCACCATTTTCAGTTAAAACAGCTTCCTAGGTACTGTTTCTACTATCGCATTTTTAATAGATTCAGCTACTGTGTTCGCTAACGAGGATCAATAGTATCCTTCAATCCTTTTTTATCAAATGACATATCGGTTTATTTTGGGCGATATTTCTTTAGATTTTAATTAAAAATTGTTCATTTAAATAAAGTAAAAGTAATTTAATTCCTGTTAAATAACTTCATGGGAATTTTCAGCATGAAAGCTTTACGGGTGTTACATATGAGCAATACTTCACGTACACTGGAAAATATTCCTTCTACATTGGACGATTTGGATAATTTGCAGGTCCATTTCATTTTCTTAACTGTGCCATTGATAACTTTGCAAAATGATGTGCAATCAGCTTCATAAATTTTCTGTAGAGGACTCATGATGGAGATCAACCGAGTATGTACGAGCTCGAACATTAGGATAGTCCTGATGCTTTTAAATCTTCTACTTAAATCTACGGTTGTTTTTTAGGATGTTGATTTTTCTCACAACAATTTACCGGAGGTGCCGGATTGTTTATATAAATTGAAAAAACTTCGAAAGCTTGATATCAGTCACAATCAGGTATTTTACTTAGTTTTATTTTTTTCACTTAACTTTTCTATCTTAATACAGTTGCTGGATAGTTTTTCGACTTAAAATGGAAACATAAAGCGGTAGGAAATACCAGCAGTGGAACCAGTTGATTGCTTAACTTCGTGGTTTGTATGATTCCTTTGGAAGCTAAAAGAACTACTTTATGCTTGTGATCATGTAGAGATGGATTGCATCAAATAACGGAGAGTTCCTGGCGATATTAATAATATCAACTTCTAAGTCGAGGAGCTCCTGCTTGCTCACATGTCAATGCATCTTTTAATTAATCAGATTAGCTTTTTAAGTTTCCAACTCTTACAGATCAAAAAAATTGAATCAAAAAGTACTCCGTGGGAAAACTTGGAAACAATGAATGTCTCTTCGAATCAGTTAAAGGTCTTACCTGAGAGTATTGTTCGAATGATTAAATTGCAAAGACTATACGCTAGTGATAATCAACTAACTTTTGATGGTAATTTTTTCCGTTAAATAAAAAGATAAAATGATTTTTCTTTTTAGAAAAAACACAAATACGTATTGTAAATTATCGAGACTTTTTGAAGCTCGTATGAGGAGCACTGTTCAAAAGAATTTGAATTTTCATTTTCAGGTATACCAAGTGGCATTGGGAAATTAGTTCAATTGCAAGTGCTGTATTTATCATACAATCAGCTGGAATTGATACCGGAAGGTGTTAGCCGTTGCGTACGTTTACGTCGCCTAAAACTAGACAATAACAGGCTAATAACTTTACCAGACTCGATTCATCTATTACCCGACCTAAAACAACTCGATTTGCACAAGTTGGTTTTTTATTTATTTTTACTCACTGTGTTGTGTCATCATTTCTATTGTCATGAAATGTTTTACAATCAAAATTGACGCGTGGAATGGATGTTAGAGTACACATTTTTATGACTTTTTAAATTTATTTTTTCATAGTACTGCTTTATGCGTTACTCTTTATACATTTGTAATAACGGCGAAGGAGAGAATGTGGATGGAAAGTGTGGCTATTATTGTACAGTCATATTTCAAATATACAAAGAACATTTTTTATTGTCTTTAAAAAGTTTAAACTGAATTCAGTAGTTATGTATTTGATTTCACTGCTATGAAGATCAATGCACTCGTAATGATTAAAGCATTTTTTTATTCTTACTCCATTCATAGTAATGACGGACTTGTACTGCCGCCCAAACCAAATGAAGAAAACCGAGCTCTGGCCTTTTATAATATCGACTTTTCTTTAACAAATCAGGTAAAGACTTTTCTAGATTTAATTTTCTGTCATTTGTTTTTGCGAAGTAACTAATTTGCTTTATTTATCTATATATGTTACCCATACATACATTGATGATAGCTCGATCATTTGAACCGCCAACGATGTAGCAAGGAAGAAAATTAAATTAAAAGATGTGCTTTTTAGCCCTCTAAATTTTTTCGAGATGCCTTTGCTAATATCTATTTACACCAGTGTCAAAGGTTACGTTGCATTAAGTGATGGGACATTCCTTGATTCCTAATTGCTACCATTTTTCAGATGAAACTTGCTGGGCAAAGTCCATCATCGTCGGTCAGTTCAGTTCCTAGCTCGGCAACAAAGGATCCAGTTGCTAGAAAGAAAGAGTTTTTACGCCGACGTCGAATGCAGGCTGATAGTCAGGGTGCAACTAAAGTTATTGAGGTAATGATTTATTGTTTTCTAGACTATTTCCACCATCCTAGAATTAGGGATTGGAAAAAGAATTTTGTTACTGCAAATTTTTGTTTGAAGTTTACTGTAAGATTACTGTTAATCTGTTAAATATGTAGCATTAACCATAAGCCCTGCTTCCTGCTTTTTTTTGTTTTCTGTTTCCTGCTTTTTTGGTTTTCTTGCTTCCTCTGCTTTTCCATCCTGCTTATTCCTTTTTTGTAACAACCGTTTCATGTTACTAAATAGATGTTGCTTCAAGTAGCTGTTGGTTTTGCTGTGTGGTAATTTTCTATTATAATAGGTATATGCATTTGTCAGAAGTATGGTCATGATTATGCTTTTTCATTGTCAGAAAATTTTTATCAGTACTGGAATGAATTGGTGACTTCGTTTAAATTGCGGCTTACTGTAATTTTTATGATGTTGCTGTTGCAATGACGTTACTTTGTAGCGAATTTTGAGTGAACTATGAGTGAATTAGAAGTGAATTTGTAGATAGTGAAATTATATATTTCAAAATAGAGTAAGCATCTTTAAGAAAATAAGAAAAGAAAAGGCTAGTTCTTGGTAAGCTCACTGATTTTGTATTGCTCTATTTTTGGAAAAAATTTTTTGAACATTTTTTGGCAACTTACTTCTCATTTTGTTTATAATTCTATTCATTGATAATTTTGGACCTTATAATAGGATTTATCTTTTCTTATCTTCCTTGAAATTGTGGAAAAATATATTTATATATATATTATAAGGTGGAAAAATATATTTATATATATATTATACTAACGAAAAAAAAAAAAAAAAATATATATATATTTATATATATTTCTTTTTTTTTTTTTTAAAATTACGAATAGGTTTTTTTTTTTAAAAAT
>JARVGP010001827.1:0-10823 GCA_029876185.1 Mansonella ozzardi | reverse complement strand
TTTTTTTTTTTTTTTTTTTTTTTTTTTTTTTTTTTTTTTTTTTTTTTTTTACAGCGCTATCTTTTAAAACGCTATCATTTAAAAAATGTCCTTGAAAAACTCTTTGTATTTGAAGTACCAGTATTAATACAGTTCACTTGTAATGCAACTAATTTATGAATAACAAAATGATCCATGCTTTAAAATAAGCGCACAGTGTCAGGTTCGCTATTCGTAATGTGATTTTACAAGTGATTAATAGATCCAATGCCCAAAGTAACGTTGCCTTACATTCTTGAACAACTTTTAGGCAAACAAAGGCCTGATAATACTGGATAAAAACTGGAATTTGTTGCACAGTGCAAGATTTTTTCTTCTCTTCAGCAGTAATTTCATTTCAGCAGTGCTTCTGTTTCGGATCCATCAGATGACACCGATGAATACTTACCTTCGGATGCTTCCTGTACAAGAAGGTGTCATTTTATCTCAGTTTGATTTTCGCTTACACTTGATATCACTGTATTCATAAAAATTTAATATTCTGACAACAAACTGACAATTTTCAGAACATCCAAGCGGAATTATTCTAATAAACGAACTCAAAGCGATGATGATTTTGTCGTTTCTGGCTCCGAAAGTGAATATGAACCTTTAAGGAAGAAATCTCACCGATCAAAAAATACAAGAAAAATAAATGGAAAGAGAAAACGTGAAAAATGGTCGGTTTTTTGTTTATACTGTGTGAAAGTCGATGCATTTTTTCCTTTTTTTGGTTCCGAATATTTGGCTGATATGCTCGATACTGATTTCCGTCACTTGATGTGTTGGTATTATTAGCAGTTGCATCTTATAAAATCTGAAAACAGTTTTCATTTCATTCGATTATCTGCTAGTTTATTTATCATTTATTTCATTTGTTTATCGGCTGATTTTCAGTTCCGTGGTTGGACTTGTTTTTTTTTTTGGTTACAGTAGAATGATTTCGTTGATTAGTAGTGCGGTTGTTCAAAGTGCATTTCTCTTATTGTTTATAGGACATCTTCCGATGACGATTCCATTTCTGAGCTGAGTGACAACTACCAGAGTGAGGAAAGTAGTAATAGTGGTAATAGGCGCGCAAGGCGGCGTGCTGCTACCAAATGGACACCACATGCAAGCAGTTCGGATGCAGAAGATTCAAATCATTCGGTGCAAAAGACTGCTGCTGGAAGGTGATATCTTTTTTTCTAGCGCTACAAAGTAATTAGGGGTATGAAAAGCATTTAACAAACTGTTGTTCTCAGATTATCTTCAATTATTGGAATATCTAGGCCGTTAAGGAAGGCAGTGGCGAAAAGGACAAGCTTTACACTGGATAATGGTGACGATGAGGAAGGAGAAGAGGATGAAGACATGGAAGAGAGGCTTAAAAGTGTTCGTCCGATCGGTTCGAGGCGAAAAATTGAGAGGTAGGAATAGGGGAAATGCTTTATCACTGTCAGTGAATTTAGCACAAAAGTTTAACACTGTCAGAGAAAATCTCCATGAATTGCGTCGTATGGCAGGATAGTGTCCAACTGTCTTTTTCGGAATACTCATTTCATTGAACGAGGCAATAGTTTCGATGATTTTGTTCACAGAGCGCAGTTAAATTTTCGTTTTTTTATAAAATGACGAAGTATGCTCGTTTAATTGGTGAGACTGAGTGTGTTTTAGTTCTGACGAATTTGAGCCAGATGAAGAGGAAGAAGAGGAAGAGGAACTGGAGGACGAAGAAACTGCTGATGATGAGGAGGTGGAGGATAAGGAAGAAGCATCAATAGTTGACGATAAGAAGCGGAAGGGAAGCGATGAGGACGAAAGTGTGGAAGGAAAAAGAAGAAAGACTGTGAAAGCTGAAAATGGTTGGAAATATTCCATTAGTTGTTCTGAAAAATTAGAAAATTTATCTTAATCCTCAGAAAAAAGTCTCTGTCGTGTGATCCACTCCGTTTATTTTTAGGTATCGATGTTATGAAAGAAATCTTTTCTAGTTCGAAGGCTTTATCCGTTGACGATTATAAGAAGCAGACAGAAGATACGGATGATATCGGTCCGTCGACTTCGAACGATGTAAAGGTTATGGCTAAAGATAGACATCGTTCCCAGATTAATGTTGTGAATTAATTAGTTTTTTGTTCGTGGATAGTTATTTGACCGCTGATTGAGCAGTAGTAAATGGATATGAGTTTTGAAATCTTTTCGAAGGAGTGTATTCGATGTTAATCGCTCCACCACTATTAGATTTATTTCCGCTGAATTTCTGTATGTTCTGAACATCCCTATTATAAAAAATTTCGTTAAAAATTATGTTTTGCAGTTCACTGATGAAACAACTCGAGAAATTAAGTCAGAGCAAGTGGATCAGGAGGTTTTTATATGTGTTTCTGTTTGTGTTTTTTTTTTTCCAAATTTTCAAATTATGTTTCATTTAATCGAAAATTTATTCAAAAAAAGGTTTGTCAAAAATTTTTAGAAGATGATTCAGGTATTTTATGCTGAAAGCGCGAAAACAGAGGATGTAAAGCAAATAGAGGCGAAAATGGTTGAAAAAACGGTAATTACAAACATGGCACTTGCGAATTCGGATGTATCTTCATGTGTTCCACCTTCAAGGTACATGCCAGTTCCGTTAATTTTTACCAACTTAGTGCAGTCTGCTATTAATCAGTCTGATTACTGACAGCGATATATTGTGCACTGTTGTTTTTCGAGGATCTCAGTTTGAGCTTGTTAGATATGGCAGAAAATAGTCAAGGTAGAGAATGGTTATTGATGTAATGTATGAAAATGTGAACTGTTCAAAAAACTAATTTTCCAAGTTTCGCTATTGATCATCCTCTTGTTACATTTAGCGTGTGATTTTGAAGACTTTTTATACATGAATGACCATGAATGTAAAAACCGCTCAAAATTTTGTAGCGAGCAAGCTATAATTACTTGCAGCTTTCCATCAACTTCAGCAGATCTCTCATCGTTAAATCCGACATCAGTAATGCAGCAGATGGCTCGACTTGCATCATCATCAGCTACATCAGTGCAGCAATTCGATCCTTCAAGTGCTGCTTACCGAGACATGCTGCAAAATACAGCCCCCACGTTCATCACTAACGGGGCTCCACTGCTACACATGTATTCAGGTATGCTTTATCAAGATTCGCGTGGATTTGTTTACTGGAATGTTTTTTATTTTCCTGATTTCATTTAATTTTAAATGCAGTTATTTATTTGCATATTTATCAGCGGTTGGCAAAAAAACACTAGTCGTTGGCAACCGTATATATGCTAAATAGAGTGTCTCAAAAAATTTGCAGTATTAGCCATTAAGTTGTTTTTTTAACGCCTTCGATCTTTAAATAATCGCTAATCTGTCTTCAAACACTTCTGTATTATGTAGCTTATTAAAATGTGAAGTAATGTAATATTTGTTGTTTAATTATAATTCAAAAATAGACATTTCATGAGTCCTGACTGTGCTCAAGCTTCTGTTATTTTCTCAGTTTTTTCGAAAAGCATTTTCAGGTACGGTTCCAGTTACCGCTTGTCAAGTGCAACAGCCACCATTTGTGAGGGCTCCTGCTGGGATGGTTCAGTCGAGCATTAGTCCATTGTCACAAGGATGGCCTCTGTATCCGCTTCCAAATTCTTTTCCCGCAAAGTTAGTTTTTTTATCACTTTTCACATTTTTTCAAATTATCATTCACCTGTTAACTGAAAATTTATCTCATTTGCTTTATTCTAGTGTAGCAGTGCCATCGATGGTCACTGCCACGACAATTCCGTCTCCAGCGACAGATTCTGAGACACTTGGAAACGTTCTTGCATCCGCAATGGATTACTGATTTATTTAACAAAGCATTACCATTTACAGAGGTTTAATCAGTCGCGTGGCTTTACTGTCTTCTTAACATTTCGTGTTTTTGCTAATTTTATTTAATTCTTTTTTTGGAAATATGTTTGCCTTTTTGGTTGTTGCGTAAGGATATCTGGTCACTTCCGAAAAAAGTTAACCAATGAAATGTTGCAAATTAATTTCAGAAAATAAAAATCTAGTTGTGGAGTTTTTGATTTTTTTTATTCTTGTGACATATTATGCATTTTTCTTTTTTTTAGTACATTTTTCCGGAAGAATTAGGATTCCAGTGGTTTGGACGAAAAATTTATTTCAGTTCAATTGTATGTTTATTGCATTGCTTTAAATCTGAAGGTTTTATCCATTTCTCGTTCACAGTGTTGATTTATTGCCTCTTCGTGATTAAAAGTTTAAAGTGGTTGGCTATCAAAATCTTATTTACATATTGCAGTCTTGTTTTCTAATTTTGAAGCTTAGGTAGTTAAACAGGATAAATTTTTTTTTTTTTTGCCATTTATCACATTTTCAGATTGTTTTATTTCGAAACATGAAAACCTAACATTTATTAGAAAATTAAGCTGAATAATAAAGATGCTTTTTACGTCTTTTCGTTTCATTTTGAAATTTGTTGCGGGTTTTAGATTAGCGCTGAACTTCAAGAGAATTAAAGCTTTCCTCTAATTCTCTGAAGCCATTTCGATAAACTTATAATCACCATAACTTTTCGCATCTTCTATTATTATGAAAATTTTCTAAAACTTTTGAACTTCGAGCTGTATTTTTCTTTCTCGGTTAATATTTGATACATTCTCACTATATTGTCCTCTGTAATTTAATTTTTATTTGCTTTCCTTGTATATTTTAATCCATAGACTAAACCAAACAATACTTTGAAATGTGCTGTTTATGCCGTATGTTCATTTTCTTGAAGGCAGTATGTGAAAGTTTTTAGAGTTTTGGTTTAGATTTTTCTGATTTGCCGTGGTTTGTTTGTTTCATGAAGCATAACTTTTTTGATGAATTTCTTTTTTATTATAATTTCTAATTCACAATCATACATATTCTAGTTTATCACTTAATGATGTTACTAAACCATTGCAACTATTTGATTATGCTTTAAAAACAATTTATCTGTTCTACTTCTTAAATGAGCACCATTTTTAATCTAAGAGAATTCAAGCAAAGGGAATCATTTTTTGTTCTGTTAAAGAATTGACATTTATTGATTAACTACCATCAATTTGGAATTTAGAGAATAGCAGCGGTAATTTAGCATTAAAATTCAATTATGGGATATAGTTTTGTCAAGTATTTGTGTTTTGTGTTTTATCCCGTTTCGCACTCACTATTCAAACGTTGGATTTTTGATTTTTTCTGATACTCACATCTGAAATTTATATTTTATTAAGAATGTGCTTTGTAGTAAAAGAAAATGGTTAAGAAAACAAAAATTGTCCTCCATTACCGAGATTTCGAAGATTTGTTTACCACCAGTTTGGATTTAATCAATTGTTTCCTATGTATATAAAATTACTATTTGAATATATTAAGGTGGTTTTGTGTCAACTTTTCCAGTGTTTTCATTTCTCAGTAAAAAAAACTTTCATTGCTATGTCTAAAAAGCAGAATATTAATGCTATTTTAAATCTTTGAAAGTTTCAACAGATCGTTTGGAAGCGAAAATTCGGTAGTACCCTATTTTCAGGTACAAAGAAAAGGATATATTGTAAATTTTCTTGTAAACATCATGAAAAGTTGAAAGAAGAATACTGTGTAAGATAGGGGGGTGTTTCAAAAGGACAAGACAGATGTATGGGTTCTGTGGGTCGTGTTTGTTGTCGAAAGTTAGTTTCAATGATTTCGAATGCTTGAGCCCTTCTCTATTGTTTCCAAAATGTTGAAAGTAGATTTGCAAATTTTTTCACATACTTTTTGATTCATTCGTTTCAAAATATTGCAATTTCAAACAGCTTCGATTTTCCTGAATAGTTTCTATTGATCTGAAAAATAAACGATGATAATATTCAGGACGGAATAAGCTCATGAATTTCATCTGTGTAACTACTGCGCGTTGTAACAATAGACTAATCCTACATATATGCATTTACAACTATCGGCAATTATCGCATTTTCCTAATCTATTACAGACCAGTTCCAACAAATCTGTTCTTCCATTTTATAGATCATCGGAAATAATTATTTGTTAGAGAATCAGACTATATAACCATATCTTAATGTTTGGAATTAAATATCCTTGAAACGAAAAAAAAAAAAAAAAACCGGTTGCATTATTCTAATTGTACTGCTTGTTTTCCAACTGTTTGTCCTTTTCTGACACTATCATCATTTCTTTATCACAATTTTCATCGTTTTCCATTGCAATTGCAATTTCATACCAATTGATTTGTTGAACCATACGACAAATATATATATATATAATTTATTTTAAGTGATTCGAATTCCATTAATTTTTAATATCTCTTTTTCAATAATCACTTACCTTCAATAATCACTTAGCATTTAATATACGAGCCAAATAAGTTTATGATACATTAGTCAGATATGTTCTCTTAGTTTCTGGATTTTGGAAAAACCAGTACCGTTACGTAGATTGTAAATTACAGGTAATCTCATAAGTTAGAAGTAACTATTATATTGTAGTTGCTGTTTTCATTGATAATTTCGAGTTTTACAATATTATGATTTTTGTTAATTCATAAAATCGTCATTACAAACTTCCACATTTGTTATTATAAAGAAAGTATTTTAAACACACGATATTTTCAAACACAGTGATATTTAGCATTAAGTTAGTTTAAATTAATTTAGATTTTGTTAGTTCAACTTTTTAGTTTAAATTTTTGAAAATTATTGAGTATTCTTTTCAAAACTTTCATTTTCTGAAATTTCAATATTTTCTTATTGCACTGTTCGGACAGATTGAAGTACCAAGGAGCTATCTATTGATAGCTAGTTACTTCATTGATCAAAAAGAACTATTTCAGAAACAAAATTCAATTCAACATAGATTTTAAATTCAGCTAAATTTTTATGTCTGCCGAAACTCACTTCACTGATTCTACATCTGAAAATAATAATTGCCGTGAGTTTTTTCTTGAATTTTTTTCTTTTTTTCTAGTTTTTACTAAATTGCTATTATATTAGTATCAAAGAAAGAGTTATACTGAATATACCCAACTGTTATAATTCGAAAATCTCTCCTAATAAAATAATTTATTTGCAAAAAATCTTAAAAATTATTAATAACTGGCTAATTTACAGCTATTGATACAGTAATCTATAGGTTATCATCCACTGATCGTAACTTAATTGTTTCATCATTTTCAGGTGTTCTAGTAACTGGTGCATCCGGTTATCTTGCTATGCATTGTGTTCAACAATTACTCCAACAAGGTTACAAAGTACGAGGAACAGTTCGGGACTTGAACTGTTCCGAAAAGGTCACTCCCCTACGACAACTGGCAAACAACGATCAATTAGAACTTTTTCGTGCTGCTCTCGAAGATGACGCAGATTTATGGGAAAAGTGCATTTGTTAGAATAATTGATTCAAAAAAATTGAATCAGTTAAATCGGATTTGATCTTTCTTTTAAAAAAAATCTTTTGAAAAATGAATCTCATTTGAAAATGATAAGAGTGAGGTCACTGATCTACTTTAACAATATTGGAATAACAGATGGAATTTGCATTGTTCCAGAGCGATCACAGACTGTACGTACGTGTTGCACGTAGCAAGTCCGTGTAAGGTGATAGCGGATGAAACAATCGTCGAAACAGCAATTTCTGGTACTTTAAATGTACTCCGTGGCGCCTCACGACAAAAATGTGTACGAAAAGTTGTACTTACTAGTTCATCTGGCGCCATTAATTTTAAGTTTACTTTTGATTTCACTAATCCTTGTGAGCAGCAGTGCTGCTTAATCATGCGTTTTGTTTATTGTAACGTTACTGTACACTCATATACGATTTATTTTCAGCTATCAGGAAATTAAGCTAAGTTAACGATAGTAATCAATTTTTGAAAATTCATCGTAAAATTTTATACCTAAATTAATGCTTTATGCTACTTTGAAGATAGATTTTGAATTAACTTTAGCGACTCATACGATAACTAACATTACAGTGGGGCATAGCAATCCGAAGAAACTTTTTACGGAAAATGATTGGACCAATTTGAACTGGAAATACTTACATCCTTATCACAGAAGTAAAACATTAGCTGAAAAAACAGCTTGGAATTTCATGGAACAAAATCCAGGTCTATTTATATTTGACCACCAAATTTCAAATAAGAATTAAAGATTAAAATTGAAATTGTGAACAAAAAAAAAAAAAAAGAATCATTAATTGTGCTGCACAAATTTTATGAAACAAATGTCATAATTTTTTCACACTTTTTCGAGTAAAATATCAAGAATTTTCAAACTCTTATAAAATTTTCAGTTTTACTCATTCTTTTTCAATTTCCTATTCTTTTTTCAAATTATTTCATATCTTTAGGTCAGTTAGACAAAAAATTTTCTAATATTCATTACAGATGTGTCATTTTCATTGACAGTTTTAAATCCTTCTCTTATTGTTGGACCATCATTGCAGAATGATAAAGGATCAAGTGTTATGGTAAGTTCAGTTTATCAAATATTTTCGATGAACCGAGGGAGTTTACTTCATTAACCTGTATATCTTATTAATGAGTTGCATAAATTATATCATCTTTTATCGTCAATGAACCATAGTGGCTATTGACTAGTATCATATAAGGATCAGAATCTATTAGCCATTATAGATCATAAGCCGATTTTTGGATGGATCAATGCCAGCTTATCCGGCAATGAAACTTGGTTTGGTTGATATCCGTGATGTTGCCCGTGCCCATATTTTAGCAATGAAAGAAACAAAAAGTGATGGTGAAAGGATTCTTATCACTGCAGAAACACTATCTTTTCAGCAAATTGCTGATACTTTACGGAAGGAATTTGCTAAAAAAGGTAAGTTGGATTCCCATCAGACAACCTAAATGAGCATTGTTAATTTATTTAATTACTATTAGCAGTATTAGATGTAAAAAGTACGTAAGTTTAAACGTTAACGTTTAATTCTTTGCTTATCTTTAACTGTAACAAAATTTACATTTTAGACACTTCAAGTAAAGGCATTGTTAGATGTAATGCAAATAATAGTTGAAAGATCTGACTGACAATGACCAGCTTGTTTCAGGTTATTGTATTCCACGATTTAGAGTACCCTATGTGGTTCTATGGCTCTATTCTTTTGTAGATAAAACAGCATCACAAGCTTTATCATTGTATGGACATGAGGATAAGTTTGACAACTTTAAAGTAAGTTTTCTTTAATTATTTCACAAAAAATTTCTGCTTACATGTCCGTGTCTAAGACAATGGTCTCAATGAAAGAAGAGAATGATATCAGTTTCATTATTAATAATTGATAAATAGTAGTTCTTTCTTTATAAGTTGAACTGAAAATTACATCGATTCTTAATATCTTTCTATGTTAGTGAATTACAGGCATTTCAACTGTTGGGTATATCATATCAAGATGTGAGAGAGACACTGAAAGAAATGGCTTATGATATGATTGAAAGGAATATTTTGCCGAGAAAAAAAGTATGTGAAAAGTAAAGAATTGATTTAATCAGGATCAGGAGGAAATATAATGTCATGTAACTCCGGTTGTCTTTATGCAGAGAAGTGTTACTTTTTTTGTTATTATTACCATTGCTATCGTTACTTTCTCTCTATTGAGAGTTTTGAATCTCGCTGAAACCACTGCATTTGAAACGAAATCAGTGACATAACAATGAATGCCATTCTATTTAAATTTACTTTTAAAAGAAAATTTTTTTTTCCAAATTTTTGTGTAGAAAATAGATTACTTGTTAAGTTCCATCTCTTATTGATATTGCAACTGGGAAATTCTATCATTTTTCGTTTAAAACGAAATCCGGTAAACCTATATATATATATTATTTGGCTGTCTATGAGAGAAATGTTTGAAAGTATTAGGTGTGGCAACTAGATTGCAGATGTTTATCTTGCTAAGATATTTAGTCTTCAGATTGGTCTTTAAATTTAGATCTGAACGGATTTCGTTTTGGTCGAAGATCAGAAAAACTTTTTGTTTTACTATCAATGAGATGACAGTCTAAAGAGGTCTAATAGAAATTTAATATGAACTTATTTACTGTTTACAAACAACTCATAAGAATAGTCACATATCATTCATTTTCTGAGGACTTTTCACCTAATCTTGCCATTTCTTAATTTGAACTATTCAGAGCGGTATTTTTGTTAAGAAATGAAAACTTAACTAAACAACAGTTTTTCTTAACTTTAAAGTGAGTTTAAAATCAAATTCCAATATTTCACTTACTCAAATAAAGAATTTGATTATCCATCTTCAAAATTTCTGCACTGAAATGGATTAAATTCAAATAATATTGTGGAAAATCTTTCTTCAGGACCAAAATTCTTTCACAAAGAAAGCGTTCGGTAAATTTAATATCATCGAAAGATTTGAAAATTGGTAAACTTTAGCATAAATAACCTTCTTCCATATTTTCAGCATCAGCTAACAAAAAGAAATAGCATTTTAACCGATCATTTTTGAAATGCGCGACAAAATTAGAACGTAGTAAAGAGATGCATGACCCAATGACCCCAATTTTTCGATTCATTTGCAATGCGAAACAGCTGGTGCAAGTCATCATATATAATAATCGAGAAATCAACAAACTGAATTTTTAAAATTACATGAGTAGCGGTTTGAAAATGTAAGTAAGATGTAAATGGAAATGTAAGAAGACATTGTCAATTTCGTATCTGTAAAAATTGAAAAATTTCACAATTTATAGTTGCTAATTAAACGTCGCAAATAAACACAGCGAAGATTTGCATCTGTTTGAAATAAAAAAAAAAAAAAAAAAAAAAA
>JARVGP010001826.1:0-11016 GCA_029876185.1 Mansonella ozzardi | reverse complement strand
TAATAATAATAATAATAATAATAATAATAATAATAATAATAATAATAATAGTAATTAACAATGATAATAATGGTAATAGCAATAACTATAATGACTGCAATAATAATAGTTGGATCAAACGATCAAGGATACGCGGAAGAATAAAAATTGTTAAAATTCATTATTTTGTTAAAAAATGATTTGAAGTGAAATTAATAAATCAGTCATCGGCTTTTTACTATAATGAAGAATTTGCCAATCATTTGTTGACCACCAATGACAGATGATGAAACAGACACTTTAAAAGAATAGGCTCCCCGTCGTGAATTTTGGACAACACTTTGCTAAAGGGCTAAGATAAACATGAAATATCCAAAACCAATCACCATTTATACAACATGATGATGATGATGATGGTGCTTTTCTCTTCTTCACAATAAATCATTACTTATGAATCGTTATGCTAATTTGTCCTATGGCCGCTCTTATCGTTCTGTTTATTCCGGACAACAGGGCGGTAATTGGTTTGATTAAATTTGTTGAACATCATGTGTTTGTGCGGCTTAAGATCAAGTTTGAATTTATTGAATTCTTGCAAATTTCACTCACTTTATTTTGAATGTTTTTAAAAACACAAAGAAATATGACAAAATTTTCATTCTTAATGAACTTGAGCGATAATTATGTCAGATTAAGAGATATATGCAAAAGAACAATAATCTCCATAGATCGCTTAAATATAATTCAAATAGTGACAACAAAAAACATAAATACTCCTAGGTAAAGGAAAAAATAATTCTGCAAATAAATAATTAGCTTATAAACCTTCTGTTTGGAAAACAAAAATACCTAAAAATAATGCTAAAAAGCCAAATTATAAAAACCACTGTCCCATCAAAACAAAATTCTAAACTTAAACTATTATGACACCTAAATATCTAAACCATATTCAGTAAAAACATACAAACTTTCCATTTTCATTCTAATAATAATTTCAACAAAATTAATTCCAAATTTATCGATAAAAAATCATCAAACGATATCTTAGGTATTTTTATTCGCGTGAAAACGAAATTTAATTCACTGTAAAAAAGTAAAATAAGTGAAAATAACCATATATCACATCTACAAGAGCATCGCGAATAATTGCATTCCACAATTAAAAAACTCATTTTTATTTTTAAATGCAAATTCCTAATCAAGATTACAATTTCTTTTCATCTATCCGCGTTATTTGGAACTAATTTTTTTCGCCGTAACAAGTCAGAGATAAAAAAGAACAGTTAGGAAATAAAAGCAACAGTCTGTCTAATTTGGCAAATTTAAGTTGTCATCAATTATCATAAGCTCATTTAATTCGAATATCAATTTTATGTTCGATAAAATCACTTTTCCTTTTTCTGATATGCAAATCTTTCATTTCTTTTTTTTCAATTTTTCCAGTCATTCATCCATTACTTTCAATACACATAACAATTGGAAATACACAATTTTCTCTTTAGTTCTAATTTATAATTAAGAAATTTATTCAATATCAGTTCAAAAACAACATTGCGAAGTTTGATATTTTCAGTTTTAAAAGTAAATATGAATAAATGAAAGAATAGAAAATACAGCATTTTCATCTTCCTATCTAAACAGAACTACAATTAGCTCCTTAACAAAATCACATTTTCGCTGGTCCTTCTCCTTCAATTGTTGCCACATTGAAAATCATTTACATAATGGAACAGTCGTTCCTTATTAAACAATAAAGCAATGTTTGTCACACACAATAATAATCATAATTATTGTTCTATTCATCATCAAACAATACAACAATAACCCAGAAACAAATGTCATACACGATACTTAACCAAACAAACAAACAAATAAGTTTGTTATACAAATAATAAATTAATTTGATGAACAAAAGTAAGTAAATAAATTAAATTAAATGCAATAATTTCCAGTCCTAAATACGAGATATATTTCAGAAATGATTTCAGTATTCACTAAAATTAAACAAAATTCACGCTTAACAGGATAATTTATCAATATCATAATCTTTGTTTTTTCTAAAATAAACCAGAAAACTGATTACAGTTCACAAACGACAATTATCATAATATTATCCTGTCGAATCGAATGAATATGGACTTTAAATCAAATTAATTTAAATATGAGTAGCACAGAAGAAACATTTTAAAGATACCGATCATAACAAATATTTGAATAGATGCTTGAAATAATTGAAATTAAAAATAATAAAATAATAAAATCGCTGTAAATAAATGCATATGTTACTGGGAATCTTTACCTAAAAGCAAATCAATCAATGCAGCCATTCGATAGAACTTTTCAAATGTTCATTTCAAAAAATTTCAAAAAAAAAAAAGTTGATTTCAGAAAAAAAAAGAACTTCGTCATTGATTGATCAAAAAATAGCTGCTACTACTATAAATAAATAACTTTTTTAAATACATCCAATCATCTATTCAGCTTTATATTTCTATTACAAAACTAATATATTAGCAAAGGAAGAAAGAGAAGAATTAATAAAATGAAACAAATTGTAATTTTTTCTAAAAATTTAATTGAAAATTAAAGCGAAATGACATCTTTGTATTGAGAATATAATTCAGGCTTATTTTGATCTTTTAAATTTAACATTTTTCTTTCTTCCTTTAAATTTATATTATCGTTTACTTACTTCATCAATTATTTGGAAAATACAATTTAACTCCTCATCATCTATCCATGTCTGCTTCTCCCTTAATTGCTCTCACTTTTCCTCTCCCTCTCTTTCACTTCCTATTCCTCTTCAATTCTTTATTTGTCAACAAGCAATCAAAAATTCCTCGTTTGATTCAATTATCTTCAAACATTACAAACTTCAACAATGATGTTCACTGTACGTTCATTTATGTGTCTATACATGCATCTGCAAATGTGTATTTGAACATTTCAGTAATACATTTATTTACATACACATACACAAGAATACTTTTTGTTTCATAGAAAACAAACAATTTAACAAAAAATACTTTATAGTAAAAATATAATACATTTACGAATGGGATAGTATGACTAAACTTTAAAATAGAAATAAATTACATTAATAAATTATCATTTTCACATTTATCACAACTTTAATGTTACTCATTTAAACAAAGAATTATTTTAAAAATTCAAATTCTTGAAAAAAACAAAATGAATTGCTAAAAAATGGAAATTCACTTTAACTTTACCAATAATAATGTTCTCTTCTTACTTCATAATCTATTTTGTTACGTTTAGATCTTTTTAATGTCCTAAATTTAACAGAATGATGTAATTCAAGGTTTTCAATTTCATTTCAGTGCAATTATCCGGCCAACTACCATATACATTATCATAGTCCCTACACTAAGTGATTAATGATGGATTAAATTTTTCATATAAATTTATTCATTATTAGCATATAATCTAGCATTAGCTAGCATTATGATAGCATCTAGACCATTTATATGGTATATATGTCATATAGCATCATCAATGTCAGTGAAATTCCAACTCCAGTAATTCGATCATTGTTGTATTATAGCATTTTTTATTATAGTTATCAATCTTTCAAATTATATCAACAACAAATCCATAATTTTTAAATTTCTCGACCGAAAGTATGACATAAACATTTTGTTATTGATATCTATGACTATGTATACAACTTACCTGACTATGTAAATAGACGAAAGCAATGTAGATCTCAAAGAACTACCAATCATTAATTGCAGTCAATCTTCAGAATTGCTGATTGTATAAAGAAGAAAGTCACATAATTAGATCTCCTTGAAGTATCCCTATTATCTGTAATTACTTGATTGCAAGCAAGAATTTAGAGTTATGTATGATGCTATCACATAACAACTACATTTCCTCGTATAATATCATCCTATTATTGTTCAATCAAAACGAAGGCAATTTAACCGCTACTTGAAAAGAGTAATGCGATATGTTGTGAGATGATGATGATGATGCAAAACAGGTAGGTGCTATTATTTGCACAATAGTAATCATGATACTTTGAAACTGTATCATAGCATTCCAAACACTTATGCATCAAGTATTATTAACTATACCACAATTTTGACCTTTAAACTATCATATTTCATCCCATCAAGAACATATAATACAAAACAAATGTTATTAACGGTATCTACAAATGATTTCGAGAATACGCAAATCACTTTGCTTGTAGCTTGGAAGTTTTATGTTTATATTTCCGCATTTTTCCCATGTCAAAACCGATAATTCACGAAAAACTTCATAAAATTTACTGAATTTCAGAAAGAAAGGTGGCACAATGGATGAGAAAGATGACTGATGACCAAATTCACCGCACCTCATTCACAAAATCCCTAATTTCCTCAAGAATAAACAAAAATATCCTCTTTATCGGGAATTTATTCCAAAATATGATTCAGGAGAGAAAATCGAAAACAAGATCACAATTATTATCGCCTTTGGAGAATAACAAAAGACGAAACGAGTTTACCAACCTGATATACTACAAAAAAATATGGACCAAAAATATTTAAATAAATCCAAAATAAATATGAAAACTTGAAAAAAAAACTTTCCCATTTTTTTCTTGGAAAAATTCCTTTTAAATATAAAATACATTAAACAGTGGAAAAAGTGGAATCATAAAGATATTGAAAGAGAGTCATCTGGTATTATCATCGAAATAATAATAATCATTTCTAGGCTATTTATTTAATCCGCTTTTTTTATTCCTTCATTTCAGAATATCTTTCAATAGTGAAAAAATGATGCTCGCAAAAATCAAATTGCCTTCGTTTTGATTGACAAATCCAAGATTCAAGCCAATAAGCACTGAACAAAAGACGACGACGAATCGGACGAAATACAATATTGTAAATGCAATTGCCAATTGAAACAAAACAAAAATTTCATTTTCTTCAGGCCAAAAATTCAACTCCAATAACACGTCCTTCAACGGTGGTATTTTGAAGAGATTTACGAGCACGTTCCGCATCGGTAGCTACAGCAAAGGTAACTTTAGCACACCCTGGCGCAATCATTTCTGTTAAATCTACTGGACCAAATTGCTGAACACGATCACGTACAATCTGCCATGTGTAATCCAAAGGAAGCTGAAAATAGTGGTTCTGATGTGCTATCAACTGCTGAAGACAGTTTCATTCCTGATGTATTTCAAATTTTGATACAATCAGTGAATCAGAACACAATGTTTTGCCGAAAATCAATGCAATGGACGGAAATATTACACAGATCAACGATATCATCAGTTCCTTTGTTGAAATGTAGCAAAAGGCAGAACTCACATTTTTGATGATAATCGAACGCGAACCGCTGAAACCACCAACACCTCCGAATGTAGAATAACCAGAGTTGGGAGCTGAGAGGGATGAAGAAGCCGATGTATAAGTAGATGAAAACGGCATAACCGAAGAAATGCTACTTGGCTGAAGGCCTGATACGGGACCAGTCTGATAGGCTGATTGAGTGGTATATGATGTTGATGTGCTATCGTAGGAATTATGGGATGTTGTCGAGGAGGTAAGCGACGAAATTATTGAAGAAACATCACCTAATGGTGCACCATTTGCGCCCAGACCCATTCCAACCCCACGTAAACCCACAGGTAATTCGCCTTCTTTCCGGTCATCAATGGGATCAAATTTATCCATTTTGACATTGATCTGACGATCAAAAACACGCTGATTGTTCAGCATTGAAATGGCTTGCACCGCTTCGATTGGATGAGTGAACTGTACAACAGCCATACCCTTACTGCGACCTTCTTTGTCTAATTGAAGATCAACCCACGTAACTTTACCGGCCAGCGAGAAATAATCTGTCACTCGTCCGCTCTGTACGTTGTACGGGAGCTAAAAACATACAGAAAATTTACATATAACTTCGAAAGTTTGAACCTGACTGGAAGATAAGAATCCAAAGTGCGCCGTAAGCCAATAAGTGTTGTCAAATAATACATGAAACTAACATTCGACACAAAAACACGATTGGTCAGTGGTCCTATAATATGGAGTTGCCGCAGAAATGCGGGACTAAGACCATAGGTTTCAAACTGTTCTTCCTGACGATTGCGAGTATCCAAATTAGCTGCAGCAGTTCCACCATGAAGACCGTTCAAAAAATCAACACCTGTGTCTTCCTTAACTTTCCGGAAAAATGCAACAGGATCCTGAACATAGTTCATTCCAAAAACTGGGATGAGCAATGAAGTCAAAAATTTATAGAATAGATTTACGAATTCTAAGCCAATTACTGCTTATTATTTGATATCCTAACTGCGACGTTACTTAAATATAGAATTAACAGTTCAGCAGTGAAGAAAAAATGGATCAGTAACAGCAATTTAAAAATTGATCAACTCACAGCTACTAATCAAATGAAAAAGGAAAGACAGTTAATTTAATCATCAATTACGGTATTTGTTACAATTTGTATTCATGGAAGGAGAAGGTTGGGAATGTGAAGATTGAAAAAAAAACTGAAAAAGCATACTGCATATCTTTGAACAGTTAGATTATCAATCAAAGCTAATAAAGCATATACCTAAGTGTAAAATGTTGTCCATCTATAAGACCAAACATTTTAGGGAGAGGATGAAAAATTGCAAAGTGAATTAAGAACTATTATGAGTCAAAAAATATTTACTCGAATTTCCTTTGCAGTAAGCAAACGATCATTCATCGGATAACGGTGCAAAGCATCAACACAACGTTGAACTGATTCTTTTTCTCGAAACTCAACAACTGCTGCACCTTTCGATTTTCCCTTACGATCTTCAAGAAGCTCCACAAAATTAACCTAAATGACCAAACAAAATTTTTAGCTACTTCAGAGGTCGGAGTCTTTGTCATAATTATGTTGCCTTAACTTATTTTGCTCGTTTTTTATCAAATATGACCTGGCTGTCTTATAATGTAATCTAACAATGGCAGTATTATAATAATGAGGATGTGAATGTTCTGATGGCTGACTCACGAACGTCTCTAAGATCGCATGTGCGACCTGTCCAGCACGGTCACGTCATCAACGAGTGAAACGTGCTACACTGAGGTTGGACTATCCTGATATTTAACAGGCGATATTCAATCGAATCACTTGTTATTTCAAGAAAAAGAACAAATCCAACCAGATGATATCATTCAGCGAATGAGGAAAACGGATACAGTTAAATTCGAAATTAATCAAAAACCCGTGGAGCCTCTCAAAATTTCACTCTTACATTGTCCGAAAAATTGTGTGCAATTAACTAAACATAGGAAACATCGACAACAGCCGTTGAATGCATTCCTGCTATATTTTCAAATCATGCGTTTTACCAGCTGCATTTACACACGTGGCCAAAATTAGAACAGTACCTCTGGACATAGCCGGAAATAATGTGAAAACCAGCAAAAGCCAAAGTCAAGCCAGAAAACAGATCATACCTCACCAGCTTTTTCTCGAACCAAATCTTTTAGTTCCATCCAACGTACGTCATATGGAATATTGGCGATGTAGACCATTCGGTCATTACGAACGCTACCGGCGCCGCCTCGACGACTATCTAAATTTATGCCAGAAGATGTCCAACGTGTGACTATCTCACAGATGTATGGTGAAACAGTGTAAAATGAAAACCATGGCCGAAGATTTCAATGATGAAAAAGCAACTAGGCAGAAATTTGGTGAGGCAATCAATGACTTATGAACACAAAAAAGACTTCGAGATCAAGGATTTATATCAGCTTTTCCCAACATCTGACCATAAAAATCTTCGGTTCGAGAAAAAAATCAACCGAAGTTACGGATATCTTTTCAGATAACTAAATAAAATTCGAAAATTTCGTTAGATATTGCCATTTGGAAAACGAGAAGTGCCGAATGTGAAACAATGAAAACGACATAATATCTGCTGGCTGCTATGATCATACAAAAATAAGATGGCGATCGAAATCAGCTAGTCATGTCGTGCGATGCATGCAACACATGTTGCATGCAGTCGTAACGGCTGCTACTTAACGATTTAGCAACACTGCGAAAATCTCGAGACAAGAAAATTTTCGAAATGTTCTTTTGTATTTCATTTCATTAACTAAACAGCAGATATAAAAAACACATCTGGGAAAAAAAGCAAGCGAAAGAAATAATTTTGACTCAAATCAATCAAAGTATGACTCCGGCACTGCAATCTTAAACTTAATTGAAAATCTGATAGAAAGCCACAACCTACCTCTATCTCGAAGTCTTCGAGGACTACGTTCACGACTACTACCACGACGTAGTACACCTGTCGTTCGATCAACAGCACTTTCACGTCGAGACCAACGTTCATTACCACTACTACCACCTCCACCACCACCACCAACAGGGCCACTTTCAGCATCATTACCTGATCTCCAACGCTCGCTACCCAAACTTTCATTTTTCATACGCCATCGATCACCCGCTCCTCCATCTTTAAACGAGCTCGGTGGTGAAAAATCTCGATCTAACAATGATGAGGCCATCTTTCTGAACAGCAAGTAATGATGAGTTGTTGTCAAGAAAATATGAAAGTCAACACTAATATCGATTTCTGGAGAAGTTTATTTTATCTCTTAAAGAAATCCCTGTCATCGGGAGATTCATCAAAGATCTATTCTATCTCTTAAAGAAATCCCTGTCATCGGGAGATTCATCAAAGATTTATTCTATCTCTTGAAGAAATCCCTGGTATCGGGAGATTCATCAAAGATTTATTCTATCTCTTGAAGAAATCCCTGGTATCGGGAGATTCATCAAAGATTTATTCTNATCGGGAGATTCATCAAAGATTTATTCTATCTCTTGAAGAAATCCCTGGTATCGGGAGATTCATCAAAGATTTATTCTATCTCTTGAAGAAATCCCTGTCATCGGGAGATTCATCAAAGATGGAACAGTGTGGGAAGTTCTGTGGTGAGATGTATATCGAATGTATTACTCACGCACAGAAAAGCCAATCTACCACACTTTAGAATCACGTGTAAAGCAACTGACGTAAATCCACGCTACATATCATTATATGCCACAACTTTTACACTAGCAAAACAATACAACCAGTAGACCGTCTGACTGACACCATACACAACCGGATTAACTGAGAAAGAATCGCAAAGTGATCTTCTCTTAATTAACTTAAAAAAGAGACGAGTTGCTAAAATTATTTAAATTTTCTAAAATGTGACATGGCACTGTTTGTTTGTCTTTTCATTTTCATTTTTTTGTAATATAGGGCCCTATTTCATTTTACTTTGTTTCATTTTATAAAACGTGAGATTCTCTGAGAAACGTGAGAATCCATATATTACTAATTATTGCGTTTACGTGACAACTGGTAAAAAAGTCACTGGAAAATTGAAAATTGATTTACAAATTGCGGAACTGTTAGCGTTAATATAGCATGTTTCCAGTGTGGAAAATAATTAATTTAATATCTGTAGCATTGACCGCGCATTCGACAATACAGTGACACATTTGATGCTTTTGCGTTACATATTATTGGGTCAAATTGAAAAGGTCATTTGCTATGCATTGAGTTCAGTCTAAGTAATCGCATATACGTTCTCATATTGCTTAGTACATGTATACCTTTTTTTCAATCAGGTAGTTTTGTTAAATTTCCAGAAAAAGCTTATGATATTTTGAATGTCTTTGTTCAAAAAACGAACCAAAAAGAAACAGCAACATTTGCGTGAACGTTTGGTCGATAACGACGAAGAGGAGGAAGAAGTTGAAATTGCGTAAGATTATGTTTTAAATGCTTTTATGAAAATTTTATAGACATCTTCTTGCCAATACATCAAATATATTTAGCCTTTTCCCTTATAAATTCATATTTGAAATCTTTAGCTTAGGTAGTTTAAAAAGAATCTAATGTATTGTTGGTATCTTTATCCAATAATGTAAATATTACTGCTACTAGCACAAGATCTAAGCTAGTTGAGGATAGATCGAAAAAGTTTTTATTATAGCAAGCGAAATTGAAGAGAATAAATGGATATTTGTGTATTAATTTCTAGTTTAACTAGTTTTATAGTTGAATAAATTATTGTGTAATTAAAAAAAAGGAAATTTAGGTATAAACTAGAAGGTGTGAAGGAACTGCAAGAAAGTCGTGCACGCAAAAATGGATTAAATGCTGTGGAATGCGCACTGGGCAAAGAACTAGCAGCAGAATTCATAGCAATGGATGATGATCCATTCCGACAGCGTGGCGGAGGCATGCTTCGATTGTCTGAAGGACGCCAAGCTCAAATGTTAATTTTTGCAAAAGAATCTTTAAGCTTAATCTTGAATCTTTAAGTTAGTTCTATATGTTCATTTTAACGACATTTGCAAGTGCTACTAATCATTTCGCTAATTAAAGTTGGAAGAATATGTTTTTATAAAATGGAAGCAGTTACAGAAGATGATTGAATCATAGGAATGGTAGCAGTCATATTTAGAAAAAATAATAAGTGGTTTTGACCTACTGAGCTTGATTTTATAGGCATGCAGCAGATATCGAAGCTGGTATACGTGATCAGTTCAAGAAAGAAAGTTTTCTGAGAGATGAACATGAAGAGATGTAAGTTTTTTCTAAGGTATTGGGATTCAAACGGGGATTAATTTGACAGAAAAACCAATTGAAGTTTCAAAATATCTTTTGAATTTTCTAGTAATTCAGTATAACTACCTTCTCTCAGTGTAGCTCTATTTCGAAGTCTCCTATCAAATGTTTAATTGCTCTTATAGTTGTATTATAATGCATGATTGTATTTAACATATAGATTTGCTGCTTCATTTTATGATTAGCGTCGTGTTCTATTTGTTTTTAAATTCTTTTTATAGATTTTTATTGAAAGAATTGTAGAAGAAGCATTTACTGTCGTATTTTAGAAAAATTATTTGCTAAATCATATTTTTCTTTAATAAGTATTGAGTTCATTTTCGGCTAGTTTTTTTTTTTTTTTTTTTTCTATCGTGTTCATTGTTTTACGTATGATGGGGCTC
>JARVGP010001825.1:0-10637 GCA_029876185.1 Mansonella ozzardi | reverse complement strand
TTCCGATTGGAAGAAAGATTGAATCTGACTAGTGTGCTACAGCAAATTGGCATCACAAATGTTTTCGGCGAAACAGCTGATTTCAAAGAGCTTTTAAAAGAACAAGCGCCGAGTCGTATTAGTAAATTTATGCATGCAGGATTCATTGAGGTTTTGTAGAACTTTCTTCCATAAAAATATTAATGAAAGCTTTTTTTTTAATGAATAATTTGACAAATTTAGTACCTTTGATTATTTACTTGCAGGTAAATGAAAAAGGTACCGAACCAGTTGAAGATCTTCAAGACAACGCAACTCAATTAGAGAAACCACTTTCAGCGATGCACACTTTCATTGCTGATCAACCATTCCTCTTTGCAATCATTACAGATTTTAAGAGTATTCTATTTGCAGGTCAATTTGTCAAGCCGTCCGTTGGATAATTTTTTTATTTTTGTACTGAAAAGATTTTAGAATAGAAATATTACATTCAACTTCCGTATTGTTAAGTCGTGAAAAATTTTGATTATCGGTATAACTCCAAATTCTATTTGCAAGCATACGTTAAAAATTAGATGTACACACTTTGCTGGATCTATATTTGCCAATAGCCTGAAATTCTCTCTCAGGTCTCAGATCACATTAATGCACAATTATTGAGGATTCAGAAATCAAAAGACTTCTGTCCCATCAATATCACAGGATTTCAATAGCTCATTTCTCAACCTTTTTTGTTAATCAGAGTATATATGCTGTAAAAACGTGATATTGATATGATTTTTCTCAACAATCCTTAAAATTTTATCAATGAGCCATTTCACTATTGATTAATGATATCGGTTGGAGTATTAACGTTGTGTATTAACGAACAAAATTTGTAGTTCTGCTTTATTGCTTTCGTGATACATGAAAGAAGTTTTATGGATTTCCGAAAATAGTAAATGAAAAGAGATATTCCTGTTGCTTTGCACTAATTAAATGATTTGCAAAAACACATCATGCGTGCTTTTTATTAAAGATGTTTTTACATTTAAAAAAGAATGATCACAAGTTTGGGTTGTTCTTAGACTAAAGTAACGAAACAATAAAAGTAAATACTTTCAGCAAAAGCGATATTCCAATAAAACCGATTCCCTACGCTGAAATATAAAAGGGAAATTTCTATTTGACTCGAGGTCAATTAAATGTATTTTTATCATTTATGGAATCATTTCCGACATTCACGGCAACTAGTTAAATGCAACTAGTTAAATGTGATAGTTTGCATGATGGGTCAGGGTTTCAACGACTTCTCAATAACAGAACTAATTTTTCCTGTTTAATTAAATCATCCGATGCGGATAAATCATTGAAAATACATCTAATATCAAAACAAAACAGAAAATCCTTGACATAATAGGTAGAGAAAAAAAATAAGAAAAAGAAAGCATAACACTATGTGAACAATGAACTGGTGAAAAATTCAAGAATTTTAATGAAAAATTGTTTACAAATAAATGCTAGAAGTGGTCTCACTGTTTCCTAAAAATTCCGAATTGGATTATTCAAAAAAATTAAATAAAAAACTAAATAAACTCGAATTTGGTACTGATGATTCACACTAACCATGAATGGACTTTTGATTGAAATTGTAAGGGATTCATTAAATTATGTAAATTTGAAGTGCAAAAAATTCCTTTCATTAACGTCTATTTACGTCTTATTGAAATTTGAGAAAATTTTGCTAGATAATTCAGCTTTCATTTATAATCATATATGATGTTAGTTAATTTTAAATGATCTTATTCACTATTTTCCACTCCTTTACTGGAATATTCCATCCGGAATGAACAATAATGTTTTGCGGTGTGGAACTTTTTGTGTATTACTTTTAATATATCGTGTTTCTGTTTTTTAAAAATTTGTTTTCAATTTTCAGATAAAAATTAAACATTATTATTTCTTTGCTTGTTGCAAAAAAGAAAAAAAATTATTGCTTACGCTTTAAGTGAATTCTGCAGATATTTTATGAAAATATTACGGTAACTGTATTTTTTAGGGCAAAAAAAAGAAGGAAAAAGAGAAATAAAAAATTAATCGTCTGCAGATATAATGTTTTCTTCGTTTACATTTCCCAAATCACAATCATGAACATAATATAATTGAAAACAATTAGATTTTCATAAATATTAGCTGCTCCTATTTTTTCGTCCAAACGGTTGGTGTTGCATAGTGGATAAAAACTACAATTTTACGATTCAATTCAAAATTTTGTGCAAATTTGATTAATGAAGAAATTTAACTGAAATGGAGCTGAAATTGGAATTGAAACAAATTGTCAAACTATTTCTTTTTTTGAACGGATTTACAGCTCGAAAATGACAAACAGAAAGTGAATTCTGATTTTCGAAAACTTTTCCATGTTGGATGATCATCTCATCAAACAAGAGAAACTAGTTCTGTTGCGAAGAAATCATTGAAAGCATCACTTATCACGCAAACTCTTAAATTATTATAGTTGCCACGAATGTCATAAATGATGCCACAAAAGATAAAGTGAGTCTTTCCGTTATATTTCAGTTTTATTACAGTAAAACATTTTTTCAGTACTCGGTATTATCAGTAAACGAAAAGCAAAAGTTAGATGGGGAAGGAATGAAGGAAACAAAGTTGCACTTGTTGTAGCAATAGTTTTTGAAACTTTCTATCAATTTATCAGTGAACGTTTCAGAAGAACTAATTTAATCAATAAGAAAAAACAATAAAAAACTGTACAAGTCCCAAAAGTGCATGCCGGTGGTATAGTTACAGAATTCATTTCATTGGCAAAGAATATGCATGAAATCAAACGTAAAAAATTGCAACTGTCAGTTGTTGAAAAAAAAATCCATGCAATACAACGTTTTTTTGACAAATACTTAAAGTTGACGAAAAGTTGGCAAATACAATGTCAAATTTTCTTTTCTGTACGGCCATTATTTTTTCATAAAAGCATATTATCACAGATATCATAATGGATTAATGAATAGCAAAAAAAGAAAAAAAATTGAATTGGAACTCATTTGACATTTGTAAATTATAATCAAATTTTATGTTAGTCGAAGTAAGTTTCCCAAACTTCGTCTTTGGGATCGAGAGACCGCTTCCTCATGACACCCAACTCCCGATCTATCCGCTGTGTATCCGAGGAATCATTCTGCAGTGCAACAGGGTGAATCTCCACTGCGGCACTCATAGCCACGCAAACAGGCCACCTCGCCGTTATTAATCACACCGCTCTAACTCTCCCCGAAACACTTGCTTCCTCGTCTTGTCTTCACACCTTATTCTATTATTGCACCTTTCCTCTTTCTTCTGCATCTTTCAATTTACCAGTCTGTCGTCCGGTGTGTGTGTGTATGTGTGTATGTCTGTGTGTGTATACGTGTGTGTGTGTGTGTGTATGTATGTGTGTATGTATGTGTGTGTGTGTGTGTGTGTGTCTGTCTTTCGGTTGGTCGATCGTCGGGCGTACAGATGAGGAAAGTAATCTTGAAATCATCGTTCATTGTTCATTGGACACAACGTTCGAAGACATTATCACGTACGTGAGTGCATGTCTGTCTTTGTGTGTGTATGTGTGTGTGTCTGTGTGTGTATGTGTGTGTGTGCGTATGTGTGTATATCTGTCTGTCTGTTCTGGTGGACGAAGAAAACGATGTGGTGGTGGTGCTCCGAAGTCCATTGGATCCGTTGAAATGGACATTGTCATTAAAAATTTCTAATTTTGTTGTACAGCTAGTGGATAGATGAATGACGTGGATTAAAAGTGAAGCCGCGATAGTTCCGCAACATTCGTACGTGGAGAACAAACATGTTTTGGGTAACTAATATAGATGTGAAGTAAAGAAGTTGCTAGGTAAAAGTGAAGTAAAGGCTGACTTACGTAGTAATAAAAATGCTGTTGGTTGAGAGATATGAGAGATAGAATGCTAGTGGTGGAGAAATATGAGAAATAGCCAAGTTAGGTAATGCAAACAAACAGGTAAATTTGCTCTTAGCTAGAAGTAATGAATTTTCCGTAAATGATTGTGTGTGGATAGAAGTTGACAAATGAGTTGACAGTTGACAGTTAACATGAGTGACATAGTTTGGGACAGTAAGGATAATACAACGCTTGTGACATTGCCGACATCCTCCAGAAAGCATTCAACTGTTGAATATTTGAGCCAGAAAAGTATAGATAGTTTGAGATTGCATTCGTGTTTTTTAAATTGATTTGTCATCTATGCTAGGTGGTCAGCAACTCCACATGGCATTTTTCGCTGCGTCCACCATACCAACCATAAAGTTGACTGTCCATCTTACATATTCCTTCCTAAATCAAAATACTACGATTAAAACAATTTCAATTTTGAAATCCGGAAAGACGCAGTGGAGAGATGAATAATCATTTATTGAGAAAATCTTTAGTTCGAATTCAATGATTCTGGTGCATTGAAAGGCAGTGCTTCATCAATTTCCTTCTAGGAACTTATTTTCTTCATCAATTTTTTTCCAGAAACTTACTTCATCACTTTCCTTCCAGAAATTCTTGTCATCAATTTCTTTCCAGGAACAACATTTTCTTTCTAGAAAGTGTCCGCAAATACACATCGAGCAAAAAGATGTCAAAGTTATTCACTTTGATCACTCTACTTTTGAAATGTTTTTCTAGCATGGAATCATCTGAACTGATAAAATACTGGTAAATTGAGTATGACTAAGATTTACTGTCAAGTAATATCTGAAATATCTCTGAGATTTTCTTGTCGAATGATATCTAAAATATCTTTGAGATTGCCTTATCGGTTCTTTTTCCAGCACTTTTTCCAGAACATAATCTATTTCAAAAATGGAAGAGAGTTGTGTTGTGGAAGTGTTAAGAAAGAAAAATAAAATTTGATGTAAAGATTTTCTCGTTTCGAACTGTTCTGATTATTAATTAGCTGCTTACTAATTAGCAGTATGAGTATTAATCATTCCATGCATGTCATATTTGCTAACTTACGCGCAGGGAGATGACAATGTGACATCAGAATGTTGATGAAGATAGAGGATGAATTGCTTCATTCCGGATATCATACTCATATCTTGGTTGTAGGCCGTCTTCTGTGGAAGGTATATGAAATCAAAACGATTTACGGCGGCTAAACGTGGAAAACGTGATAGAAATGCTTCAGGGAATTGCGACAGGGATTGCCGCCAGGATCAACAAATAAATTCGGAAAAATTGGATTTTGCTGATGTGGAACTTCAAAAATGGCGTACCAATCGAATAAATTATTTGAAATCTCGAGTGAGCCATGTTGGCCGCCTCAAATCATTATCTGTAAATGTCGAGAAGTCATTAGTGCATGAGAAAAGCAAAGATACTGCAATAACGAAAGCCGCGGTGGCTACTGCTCAGTCTCGATTAGAGATGGATGAAGTAAGTCTTTCTTTTTCTTGAAGTTTTTCTCCTGTTCGATTTCAACAGTTTCAAATCTACAAAGATTCTCGAGGATATGCGGCTGTCAGGATTTGAGTACTGAACGGGAGAATCTTTGTAATTATTTCTGTTGCTCAGACAGAGTCTGATCGAGTAATCAGGATGATCTGATCTTTTGTACATTTCTACTGGTGAATGTAAATAGTGATATGTGTTTGCTTTTATTGAAACACATAGATTCGATTGTTTGATTTCCCAGCATTTATCATTTTGCAGTGTAATTTCAATTCCGATTTAAATCCCATTGTACCATCTGTTGGCAAGAGGCTTATATCATTTCTTGTAGCTTATATCACTGAGCTGCGACATTTATCAGCATCAGTTGACAGTGACACCACGTAATTCACAGTGGAAAATTTATTCTGCCTCTTCCCTCTCTTCGGCAGAATATGAATTTGATTTCAGTTTATTGATACTATTTGCTGCTCTTTTCATCTCAATTCTGTTATATTATATCATTTCTCTCTCTTTATGTTTGTGTCTGTCTCTCTCACCGCAGACAGGTACAAAAGACGTAACGAAACTCTCAAACACTGATGCTGCGTAGGTCCACGTGTATCGCAGTGACGTAGCAAACATAGCTCATATTGCTATAGGTGAGGAAGATAGATAATCTGTTGACCCATATTTGTTTGCCTTTCAAAACTGATGATATGTTGTTGGTAAGGTCAAATGAGAGGGTCAATAGGAGGAAGGCTTGGCATTTGACAAGAAAATCATTTACATATCAGTGTCATCGTTGTTTAGTTGCATCGCTATCTGTTTAAGTCAAAAATAAGAATTTCCAGTAAAATGCTTTCTTCGTATTCCAGAAACCCGATAGTACAGTAAGCTTTTGGGGTTTCTGAGGTTTCACAAGTATCATTTCTAATACTTTTCTCTAAGAGAGGTTTGGTTACATTAGAATTATGGATACTTCAGGTGGGGAATATTGATGGAATTGTTGTTCAACAATCAGTTCAGATAGATTAGATCAAATCACTGATCGGATCATTGATGGAGTCTTTGTTTTCTTTGATCAGTTCAGATGGATTGAATCAGATCATTGATACAGTCTTTGGTTTCCTTGATCAATTTTTTGAAGTTAAACATTCTCAATGATTAGTTTGAAGCAAATTTCATATTTTTAATTTCCTGTCTCCTCATATTTTTCACTTGCTGCTTCCATCATGCTAGCTTCTCACATCTATTTCACAGATTATCCATTCAAACCAAACTCTGTCAATCATTTCTTTCAAGAACATTTGTTTTTTCATTTTTTTTATTTCTTTAATGAATTTCTTTGTTAAGTGTTCTCAGTTTGTTGATCTCTTCTAGAGAATCTATAAGATTAGTGTGCAATTTGTTTTGTTATGGTAATATGTACACCAAAGGCATATGAAAAGTAGTTACTATTATTAACTAGGACTTCTTGTGCTTCTTTGTCACCAGTGTTGTTACAGCCGAGATTTTAGTAAGATCTGTGAGATTTCCAATTAGCTAAGGCCTCTTCTGCTCCTTTGTCACCAAAATGTTGTTACAGCCGAGATTAGTTAAGGCCCCTACTCCTTTGTCACCTCTGCTTCTTTGTCACTTCTGCTCCCTTGTGTATTCTCTCTTGACAACTTGATAATGATTCCATGTTGCTTTCATCTTTTATATTCGATACTCTGGAGGCAATTTCATATCAGTTTAAGTAAGTTTGATTGAATATGCATATGTTTGGCGACATGCAATATATCCAAGCATGTTGACATTATTAGTATGATATTGGCAGATTGTATGTGGAGGATAATATTAGGAAGCTATATGTGATTTTGATACTTTGAAATATTTAAGTTGACCACTGAGAGTACACACAAAATCAACTTTTTTGCATAAAATTATGAAAAGATGTTATGAAATTTTTAATCCATTGATTCTGCATCAGTACAGAGGTTGCTTTTCTATAATCTATTATTTTTCCCGGTAATTTGTAATTGTTTAATTTTTTCTTAATCTATCAGCAGATCAGTGTGACAGCACTAATTCAAACACGGTTTTGTTGAAGTACTAAATATGGTGTGAGTAGTAGTATGTTAAAGGAACGCTTAGTGAGAACACTCGATATTTTATTGATTGATAGCGATATGTTATTGATTGGTATTTTTGGTTAGAATACTTGATATCTTATTGATTGATAGCGGAATTAATGGAATTTCGAAAAAATTCGACTGTTGATGATATTGCAAAACTTGACTAGAGAAAATTGATTAGAAATTGTCTTTTACTGATTTATTAGGACTCTGTCAGACTCAGTCTAGGCAGACTTGTTTTTTTAATCTTGTAAAATCGCCACTGTTCAACAATTATTTGCTTCTGCTGTATACTAAGCTGCTCTTTTTAAAAGAAGTAGGATTCTGAAACTTTTCTAAATCAATGTTCAAACTTCAGGTAATGAGAGCGAAGGCTGCTCCATTAAGTAGTCGGAAGCAAATGGTGGGAAGAAATGCGTTGAAATGTTTATCCAAATCGAATAATCATATGTCATCATCAAATGGAAGCAAGAATGTTATGTTGAACGTGGAAAATACCGTTTTCCCAGAAATCACCAGGAAAACAGGGCGAAAAGCACCATTGAGACATTTAGATTATATATCAGAGATTGATAATACAAAGAATCCAGATGACAAACGCATTGCCATTAGCAGTTGTATGAAGGAACAATCACAGAAGTCTTTGGTAAAATATTTCATTTTCTTCTGGCACCCAGTCTATGTTGCTTTTACTAAATATGATCGTATATGTTTTCATGAAATTTCAGGGTAAGGAATCGTATCGCTGCAACAGTTGTCCATCATTTTTCACGTCACTTCGTGGGATGGCCAATCATTGTAAGCTTCATGGCGCTATCAAGAGATTCAAGTGTGCTTCATGCGATTTCAGGTACATTTGAAACTTTTTTTTTTTAGAAGGACCAATATTAGTAATGGTGAATTCAATAAATTTTTAATGGATTTGGATTAATATTCAAATAGTTATGTCTTTGTTCGAAATAATAAGCATACTAGAAGTCCAGAAAGAAGTGCAGCCAAAATATTTGACGTCGACTTTTGACGTAATTTGACGTAGTTTCTGCAATTCTACCATTTTCTTTCTTTTCGGTGATATCTCTTCTTTACAGATCACATCTGATAGAGACGGGAATCAGGCGAGTTTGACAATGAGTTTACTATTAAAAATAAATGGATTAGTTAACTTTTATTTACTAGCTGAAACTAAAAGTAGTATTTAACGTGGATTTTGTTGTGCTGGTTTCCTTTTAAAATTTCACTGTCTCACCACCGCTTTAATTTTACAATTAAATATTCGGACAATAATGCACTGCGAAATGGATAGGTATATGTACGGTAAAGCATGTGTAAAGCCTTGCCAAGTAAAGATCAGCTGAGATGCCAGAAGTGTAAAGCCTTATGGCCAGGTAAAGATCAGGTGAGATGCCAGGAGCAATCAAATTGAATTTTGCAAAACATTTGCTGCAAAAAGAAGATATTTTCTCTTGCAGTTTGTTTTCTCATTTCATTCCTTTTAATTTTCTAATAGAAAATATCGATCCATCCGTTTTTATACTGAAATCACTATTACTACAGTTGCGATAACTATATTCAAATCACTATTATCATAGTGCGATAACTATATTGAATTCATTATTATTGCAGCTGCGATAACTATAAAACTCTTCAAATTCATAAAGCCTTCCACATGGCAGCGAACAAGGAAGCAGCCGAAAGCATAGTTACAGTGCTTCCGTTGGTATGCAATTTTATTGACAAGAGTGAAAGATTTGCCATAAGTTTGACATGTGATAACAGTGATAACACTGTCTCCTTATTATTCAGTGTTTGCTCTCCTTATCATTGGCCATACGAGTGAGTAGTATTTGTCATGCTATTATTATGGATTATAACTTATGAGATGAAATGAGACAAATTTAGATCATAAAATGAATGACAGTTAAACAGTTACTTCCTTCCATTCCGATAAAAAACATTTCTGGAAAAATTGTAAGATTCACGGGAATTATTGCGTAAGATTCACGGAAAATCCCTGCGTGATGTTCACTGATTTCGATCCTTGACGGAATGAGGCAATAACAAATGACAATGATAAAAGCCTCTCTCTGTTTTTGAAAGTAATCCGAATTTTGCAGATAACTGACAGGTTTGATGACAATGGAATTGTGAAAGAAGCAGATGGGAAGACAGAGGACTGCAGAGGTTTGCTTCTACTGTTTAAAAATTTAAGTAGTAATTAGTTTTCTCATTAAAGTAATTGTGATCATTGCAGTGATCGTTATAATGCACATTTCAAAATGTCATTGGACTCATGTCACTTACATCACGTGTACTGTACTTTGATTTCAACGAATTCAAATTTCAATCTTTGTTTCAACACTTGAATCTTTTCACTGTTTTAAAACTTGTAGGATAATTTTAATTAAAAATTTGAATTTATAAATGAAAATAATTCAAAGCCTTTGTCAAATTAATTCTTAATTTATTGTTAAATTGTTTCAGATGCCGCTACTGCATCTATTCGTGGATTTGCTTGCATGGAATGTCCTTTCATATCACGTGATCATAATCGATTGCAACAGCATCTCGTTGGACATTGTCGAACGAATGGATTCAAATGTTCTCTTTGTACATATATGTTAGTTGACACTTCTCGTTAACATTTTTTATGTGTTTATTTCGAAAACGAATGGACTGTGTTTGAGGAACCAAACTAAAACAGATTACCTGGCTGAAATTAGGATAGGTTACACATAAAATTAGGATAGGTTTTTTTTTTTCAGTGACATTTTTTATAAGCCTTTGTTTAACCGCTTATTTGTTCCATTGCCGTTAAGCTACCGCTTGCCTATTGATGAACACTAAAATGGAGATACAGCCTATAAAATGAGATGTCTATAATTAATGATTAAAAACAATACTAACATTAGCAAAAATCCGTAATGGTAATAATAATGATAATTACAGTAATAGTAAAATCAATAAGTAATGGTAATGAAAGTATTAACATAACCATTTATTGTCAGTAATAATTATTAATAGTAATAATTAATAACAGTGTTTAATTATTGACAGCAATATTTAAACAATAATAATAATAATAATAATAATAATAATAATAATAATAATAATAATAA
>JARVGP010001824.1:0-10485 GCA_029876185.1 Mansonella ozzardi | reverse complement strand
TATTAATTTTTTAATAAAATATAACCTTGTAAAATAAAATCGGATATCATTTTGTTTATTTTTTTTTTTTTCTGTAAATTATGAACATTATTTAGCTGAATGTATATTAAATTATTTGAAGATTATTTAACTGAGTGTATATTAAATTATTTTCAAATAACATCAAAAGATATATGCTATGGTACCCTTTAAAAATTGATTGAATTTTAAATTTTTCATTGGATAATGTTAATTTTAGGCTTACATCATTCGAGTTAGTTCGTTAGCTACAGATGCGCGGATTGGACATTGCTGGGCACGTGATGGGCAATCGACGTTACAACTTTCGGACGATAATGGTTGTAGCATACAACTTGTTGGTAATGTTTGGAATCATTTTCAACGTCAACAACACGATAACAATATCATTTTCCGGAATCAAATTAAAGCGTGGGCGTTTCCGACAAGGTATGTTAAAGTGTTACAAATTTTATTTTATAACTGAAAGTTACTGTCATAAATGAAATATCGTTTCTTTATATTCATTTTAGCAATGAGAAATATTATGAACAATTTTAAAGAACTTGAAAAGGTGATTGTATATTTTGTAAATTAATGTTAGAGTCAATTGAAGATTTGACTTAAAAAGCTTATAAAAAAATTAAAGAATATAAAAGCACTTCAAAAAAACAAGGGCTATTAAATTTTTGAAAACAAAAAGGAAGATGCATTTCGAAATTGCTGGAAAACTGAAATTGAATGTATGGTGAATGAAATAAATTTTCTCAAAAATTTTCATTTTTTTACAAACTAATTTTAGGATTACTTTTTATGATTTTATTTTCTGGCATAAAAAAGAGATAAATGCAAATTAGAATGCGAATATTGTGAAATTTGAACGAAAAAAATATGATATGAAATGAAAAGAGTGCAAAAGGAAGAAATACAATGAGCGTTATATATTCATCATTGCGGAACAAAACATCACGAATAAAACTTTTCTTTGAAAATTATGTAAATGCAAGCGCTAATTACTGCTTATTACTTTACGCTAATTACTAATTACGCTAATTACTAATTGAATGCTTGATTTGTTTTAAAAAAAAAGGAACGAAAAATTAAATATCTCCAGGAAAATTAAATTCATTTTATTTTTCAACAAAATGTTGTAAACATATAGTCCATTTATAACAATTAATTTTTTGTTTACAGCAATGATGTAAATATATTTTGTAATTTGCATACGTGTCGCATCACGTGTCATCACGTATCCTGCAATGAGAAAAGACAACGGCGAAACGCAATGATGTTTGATAGCGTTGATAATAATGAAATTCATGTTATAAAAACCAATTTTCGCGTTCTAAATAGAAGTAAAGCAATAGCGGGGAGCGAACAAGAAAAGGTTCATTTTATTATTATATATTACAAATAATGGGATAAATTTCTTTTTTAATTTTAGCATTAATTATTTAATAATAGTGATTATTGGAAAGAAAGAAAAAGCAATATAGGAAATGAATTTTGAAATAATAATGGAACGGATAAGCCATGAGACAGAGTCATCATCAAGATTTTATCATTGAAGATATGATAAAATCGAAGAAAATTGTGTTAGAAATTTTTTGGCATATATAATTTTAAAATAAAACGTCAAACTTTGAATAATATCAAAAGGAAGCTTTTAATAATTGTATAAACAAATAAGTTGACATACACACATACACGCATACACACACATACACACACACATACACGCACATACACACATACGCACACATACACACACGTATACACATACAAATATAAATACACATACAAATATACACATACAAATATAAACATGTACACACACATACATACAAACATACACGTACGCATAGAAATGCACACGTACACATACGTAGAAGAGCGACGTCAATTATTAAATAGCATTGTTTAATTTTATAAAATCACTGTACATTTTGAAAATTAACTCATATATATATCACTAACAATAATTCACCTTAATGGATGTATTGATAAAGCGTAAATTATGAAAGCCGCCCTTTAAGCATAATATTATTTTCTAGTGCTAATTACGATTGCTTTGTATGAATGGGTGTTTATTTGATAATTTTTTAATAACTATTTAATCGATCATCTTGCGACAATTTTTAAAAAAAAAAAGTTACCAGGTTAGAATAAAAAATATAGTGATAAGCATTTCAGATAACACAGATCATTGCTAAATGTTATATTATTCATTCTGGGATGTAAATTAAATAAGCTATTAACGAATTAAATTTTGTTCGGTCCTTATAAATAATTCGAATTATAGTTTATTCCTGAAAATACATCAATATTTTACATGCTACCGGAAAAGCTTTATGATAATAACGATTGTTTGCACAATAAAACATAATTTGTTAGAATTTTTGAATTGAATAGTCCGGGAGATATTTCCGGTTGAGCTAAAATCAAATGATTAATAGACATAATGTAGTTCTGTTTTTTTTTTCCTTTTTGTAAAAGATTCACGGCAACGTAACATTAGCAGAATATAGGATTAAATTAAATTACTCAATTATCATAGTAATTATAAATAACTAGCTTTATAATTCTACTTTATAATTAGCAGATTGGAATGATCACGTAATTACTGATATAATTCGAAGGAAAAAATTTTTGCATTATTAATCATTTATTTTATATAAATTATGTGGCTGTTGTTTAGTTTCATTTTTCTTGCGATTTTTTTTTTTTCTCGGAATAAATTCTAAAGAGGATTTTGAAAAAATACTGAAAGTTGATAGAAATGGAAGATAAGACGTGTTCTTTTTCTTCATTTCTTGTAATTCAACTGCGAATTTTAACCTTTTTTTTTCTCTGAAAATTCCATCATATTATGTTACAAAGTTATAAATTTTAAACGTAGTTCAAATTGAGCTTTTTTTGAACACCTTAAATGATTAATTTCGTTTTTTTTTTCCTACTCAATGTATAATTCAAATTTTTCTCGTTCTTTCCATATGCGTCACAATTATTTCCTCTTAAAATTAATAATTATTTACTCATTGTAAACGTACATATTTCCTTATCGGTTGCAAAATATAATTTTGTAATATTTACGGGGCTTTATTTGAAATTATTAACAAAATTTATGCAATATCTTAAATATTATTGCAAGAGGTCAAGCTCTTTTTGAATTTTACTAAAGATTAATTGAAAAAAGAGAGTGAAAGAAGAAGGAAAAGAGAGAATTTTTTTTTTTTTTTTTTTGTTTATTTTATAAATTTTTGTTTTTAATTTTTTTTTTTTTTTTTTTTTTTTTTTTTTTTAATCACCTATTTTTCAGATCTTCGACACTCTAATTTCAATAAATAACTTGGAGCTAAAAACTAAGCAACAAATTATTTCAGGTAATGATGGCTATATTAGGACTTGTCAGTCTAATTTATTCTATTCAGAAATTTTTATACACTATTGGACTAAATCCTCAGAGGCAACAAACAAATAATTATGAAACTATAAATAATTATAATTATGAATAAATAATTATGAAACAGTAACTGAATCAAATGGGGAAGTTCAGTCGATGTGTTACTAGCAGGTGCGGAAAGCAATAGATAATTAGAACGCCGAATATCTCTACGCATTCTGTGACGTGACCGTTTTAATGGTTTCTCGGAAACTCACAATGCGCGTGAAAAAAAACTCAGGTTTACTCTAGATTCCTTAGCACGGAAACTAAAATATTGCAAATTATATAATGTGGCTGTATGTGTTTTCATAATTCGTTTGATCAGTGTATTTTGGTATAAAATATAACTCTCAGCCTTCTAACGGGAAATTCTGGCACGAAAACTTTCGACCAATTTGATGTAGTGCTGTTTTTCAACGACAGCTTACTCGCCGAATGCTTCTTCCTCCTCCACTCAAATATAATAAAAGAAACTGTTCCAGCACCGCAGCCATCCAAGAATCGATAATAATCAACATAGTTTCACTAGGCTTTTAATGCATCAGAAAAAAAGCCAAGCCTATTACTAACGTTGATTTGTTTGCAAAAAAGTCGATATAAATATAACCACATACAGGAAATGAAATACAGCCTTAAACATTTCATTTTAACGAATTAAAAAAAAAAAAAAAATTGAGATGTCTACAACCGCCAGGAAATTTCTATGTTACATTCCATAAAACATATTTCATTCTATTAAATCAAAATTGAGGAACTGCTCTATTCGTCATGCTCGATATGCCATGCTCATAGCGATACTTCCACATTTACCTACGTGTAGGCACTCCTTCTTCACTTATGAATTGAAAAACTCTCATTGCTATGACGAACGCTTTCGACTTACCACCTTTCAGAACGCATTAGTAAGCAAACGGACACGTGTGATTTAATTCAATCTTACGATACATCTCAAATGATTTTATAGGAAACCAACCTGATGCATTTGCCATTTCCAGAATTTAAAAGAGATTAGTTTAACTCAGGCAAGATTATCGAGATAGATGGAGTCAAGCCAAGCAAGTTTGCCTGGGTGTACATTTGCTTTCATAAATTTGTGTTCTGCATTCCCGCCAAATTACATCAGATGTTAGATTTTTGTGGAAGTAAGCACTTCATATACGTTTACTGATATATTGCATTAAACATTAATATCGCTTTTCTTGAGTCACTTAAAACTCGGCATATTTAATTAAATATGTGTTTTATTTAATCTATAAATTAGAGAGATAGAAACAAAAAATCGACAACAGAAAAAAGCTCTCAAATTGAAACCATCGGAAAATGAGCGCTCACGATGGAGTTTAGCCCAAATTCGTCACATAACATGCTTGATAAGTGAAGCGTTATTAATTTGATAACGACGACGCATTTGTTTCAACCGTTGAGCTGTTGACTCTCATTTACAAAGAAACAAGAGTCGCACATTAACCTCAGCATCCTGTAGCCTTCAGCGCTTGTCCTTCCTCTTTAAGTAACGTTAATGTCGTGAAGTTCTGAAATGCAAATTGACAGTAATCACCACAATCTATGAATACTAATGAGGCTTAATCAAGTGGTAAAACATACTTCGGCAACAGTCGGATGAATACCGATTAATCGATCAAAATCGGCTTTTTTCGCACCAAATTTCAAAGCTATTGCAAAGCCTTGTGTTACTTCACCTGCATTTGGTGTGAGGATGTGAAAGCCAAGAACCAAGTCCTGCAATTCAACAAAGAAGTATTGTACCTACGCAGCTTGAACTCGAATTACAGCAAAGAATACTTACATGTTCCTTCTTCAGACAGATCAGTTTACAATAACAGTGTGCTTTTTCCTTCCGTTCCGTCACAGCATACTCAAGAGGAATGAACACGTTATGATATACGTTAATGTTTTCTTTTCCATATCTGAAAAATTCGAAATCCATATGAGTTCATAACAGGTTTCACGACTAATAATATAAAATCGCTCCAAGCCGTGGTCGAATTCTGAACTAAGGACTTTTACTCTACAAGAATACGCAAATTGGAGTTTGGTTATAGTGATTTGAAATCCGCAACTCGAAATTACAATTACTTTTGTGCCTGACTTATGCATATATAAAATTGAACCGGCGAAGAAATCACTTTTGGATAGCAACATCCTCAGGTAATCCACATGAACCATATTCCAACGGTGTAAATACTGTTGTTGGTATTTGGTCATATTCGGTGAGCTCAGAATTTCCAGTGAAGAGGCGTCGCATTAAAACTTTGCCTGCTTGTATTGCAACAGGCGTAAGCTCTGGACAGCCATTCAGCACATCACCAATAGCATAAACATAAGGACAACTAACACTCTGCTCTCTTCTTCCTATTATTTTACCGGACTTTGCGCGATCTACACCGACTATATCCAAACCAAGATCATCTGTCATAGCATCACGTCCTATTGCCATTAAGACCTTGAAAGAACAATCACAATCTGTTCCCACATCATAAAAAATACACTGGACTTTATAAACGAAACCATTTAGTGATAGAAACAAATATGATGCATACTGTATTAAATTCTTCCGTAACTTCCTCCTTTGTCCCATCCTCATGTTCCTGGATCGTATAAACTTTAATCAACCCTGGTTCACTGTTAGTTGGCTCCTTGAGCTTTTCGTATTTGACTGGTATATTCCTTAAAAAAAAGCGTACACATTACAATTAGGATTAAATTTTCATGAGTTTTATTTGCTTCAAAAATGACACCTCCACCAAGCATTTTTCTCTTCGATACATGTACAAGGGAAATTTGCACAGATTCTAAAACGTTCAGCAGAGCGCACTAAAATATGAAGCGTTAACACCGCGAAACTTTTTACTGAAGACAGTCATCATTACAATCTTTAGTGACAGAGCTAGTGAAAATCTAGAAGACAGTGCACAAAAAATTCCTCACATTATTTCCTTGTAATTCAGTAAAAAAACTTACGGAACGAATTTGACACCATGCTCTGTCATATGCTTCTTGATGCGTTCCGCCATATCCTGATCAAAACCACGCAACAAAATTGACCTAACCATAACCTGAAATTCCTTTCAGTATACAAAACAGTAAAGTATGCAACAAATGAGAAACTTAATGAATGCTGGTCCTGGGACACATATTTCACTTGAAGACAATTTATGAAAAAAATCATTGCATTCATGTTTGATACAAGTTTTCTTACAAAGAATTAACAAGGCTAAAGTTCTGAACAACAATCATGTAATTAATCAAAACAGTCAGAGAGAGAGAGAGTGAGAATATAAAGTAGGGATTGGCCTCTGAGAAAAAATGTCGAAAATAATACGTCAAGTAAAAACAAAGTCTGCTGCATAAGCTAACCCACAAAAAAAAAACTAACCGTTACGTCATTACCAATGCCTCTCAAAAATCCAGCACACTCCAGAGAAACATATGATGCACCAACGCAAACAGTTTTTCCCGGATTGTAAGGCAGTGAAAACAAATCATCGCTGTAATGAAAACACGAATTTTCAAGTAAGTTGAGAAAACATCAAAAGCAATGAATTATAGTTGAATCACGTACATAAACACGTACATAAAAAATACAAATATACCTGCTAATGCAGCATTCCAATGCCCCTGGAACATCGGGAAAACGTGGTCTTAATCCGACAGCGATCAAAAACCTGTCAGCAGTAACTTTTTCAACTTTTCCTTTTTTGTTTTTGGCAGTTAGTTCATGCGAACCCGTAAAAGTTGCATACGAATTCATATAAGTCACCTGAAATAGCAGCAAAAAAATACATTAAAAAAAATTATGTTTTATGCAATTATGTTTTTCTTTGACGCTAGTAATCCCTGATAACTTATTTAAATATACGATATTAAGCTACTATTGTGTACCCGTTGCTGCTTATGCGAAGAATCTACAGCAATCTGAAAAATAAAGCACAATACAACAAAACGCCAAGTTTGTTGCCTCAAATTTCACCGAACAACAGTCACATTATTGATAGCACTCCCAGATAAGAGTACAGATATATTTTTAAAAGAAGACAACAAACTGATTTTTCTCTCAATTGAACCCGATATCCCCAATTCAACGAAGCAATATGATTTTGCACAGCATTTTTCAGTTGATGCCAGTTCAACTTTATTGCACCTTCAGGTATTTCCCAACCAAATTTCCTGGCATCTTCTGCAAATTTTCAGTTACTGAATAACTGATCATAAAGAAATAGAGTGAAATATGACGATGTACAAACAAGTTACCAATATATTCGCCCAGAAGTGCAGCTTGGTGCATCAGTTTCTTCGGTATACAGCCCACATTAACACATGTTCCACCCAAACCCCAAGTTGTGCCCATTGTTGATGGCTTAACGAAATCCAAACAAACCACTTTTTTGCCTAGACGAACAGCTTCCTAGAACCGAAAAAGGATATCAAGAATTCCTACATACAAATTTTCCAATATTTTCAACAACAATTAAAACTAACTTTTGCAGCTGCTAGACCACCAGAACCACCTCCAACAACAGCAAGATCATACTGATGTTCCTTTAACCATTCATTCAAAGAACCATTTTCCTCCAGCCGATAAAGTTCTTTGAAGCTACCACAACAGTTTCCCTAGAAAGCGAGAAAGAATGAACTGATATCACTATCGGTTATATAAATGCCTTCTTTCAATAATTCCTGTACATGCAGTTTTTTTTCCGACTTGGAACAATCTGATTTATTGCACCCTGATAATTATTAAGAAAATCGAAAATTAGACAGAAAGATTTGATTGTATTCGGCATACTGTTACACATCAGCGAAGACAACATACAATCAAAATTTAAACAGTCCCAATAACTGAAAAGAATCCTAATGTAATGTATACATAACACACCTTTACAAAAATAAGTGGCATTGATGGCCATCCAACTATCTCTAGCACGTTCTTAGCAGCATCACTATTTACTCGTAGAGCATTAATCGATTCACCATGTTTCGAAAATAAGCTCACAACCTGAAATAAATCTGCAAATAAGTTAAGCATAAAATTGGCCATAAAATACAAAATCCAACTGATAATATTCTCCATTAGATGTGCCAGTTTGGAGTGGATAAATTTTTAGTTCGAATTCAGCCAATTAGGCTCACCTTTTTGATTTCGGAATTATAATCAGTATAAACAAGCAAAACCCGCTCTTCACAAGCTGATTTAAAAACAGCATCAGCTGTTACTCCACTGCTAACAAAACTTGGTGACATCGATGTTTCTGTTGATCTATTTTCTTTTCGAATTCTTTTATCTAAAATGTAATACATAAACAAGATAATGTAAAGTATTTTAAGGTCTAAAAATGCAGGAAAATCTTTGAACTTTACTTTTCTGCAACATCAATTCCTTGATGTGAGATTACTTAAATAACAAAAATTGCGAACAACTGGTTAATGCCATGTAGGAAGAATTTATGGAGCACTTCGAACTCATCTTGCTATCTGTACACTTTTTCTTACTTGTAAAGAAATTTCCTGAAATTTAGAAACATTTTTAAAAGCATTCATAAGCTTCTCTGAAACGAGAATTTCGAACTCGACAGAACCAGAGAACCCTGAAACGGTTGAAACAAGATTCAAATGATCTTTTGCTGGTAACCCAACAGTTTTGACAATCAACACAATTAAAACAGGTACGAAAGCATGCAACTACCATCACAAATTATTACCATCAATAACTACACATCATAAATTTCCGAAAATACATGTGATTTACGGCCAGCATGACCCGTGGCGTTTGAACGCAGAAGATATGCCTGAACATGGCGGGAGACTCTCAGAAACAGTGAGCTACAGATAGCATTTCCCGTACATATCTGCATAAACACAGCGCTGTATCTCTTCATTCCACAATTAACTTCAGCTGCAACTGATTCAACAGTAATTCTATGAAAATTTTTTTTCACTCTTTTCAAATTAGTTGAAAATTCGAAACGCGCAAAATATGCACAATAATACGTTGAGTTGAAGTTGACATTTTTCATAGTTGACTCGCTGTGTATTAAATACACAAAAAAAAAAAAAACTTTCACATGAGCGTTCGATGCTACTACATACGTTCATTCATTCATACTACACCATATTTTTCACGTATTTTATTTCTCGTTAAAAATCAACCACTATCATCTATCACTCATAAAGAAACATTGGCTATACATAAAAACTATTAAGGAAACCAACGAGCAAACTGATATAACTTAAATGACATGATTCCGTCTTCCTTCACTGCAAACAGTACTCGTACTTTCTAGGTAATCTTTTGATCTTAAGAATAACCAGCACTGCATCCAGTTCCGGTCAATCGTAATCCCTTTCCGTATCAATAAATAAAAAATTGAAAGGAAGGAAGAGCAAAAAGGATAATCACATCCACAGTACCACACGAATGAGGCGATATTCTTGTGAGTTACATGTCATACGTAAGCCAAAGGAGAAAAGTGAACAATGAACTTTCTTCATCATCATGAATTTCATTGCATATTGCTTCAGTAATTGGTTTTTATTAAAGAGTGTTATAAAAAATAATTTTTTACAATAAAATCTCAAAAAATACTATCGTACATTTCGCAAATTACACAAATAAGAAAAAAGCTAATAATGATAGCATTACGGTGTTGCACCTACATGTAGTATGATGTATATCTACGAGAATTACGATGCTGTACCCACGTCCTGATACCACACTCATCACTCTAACATGTTGTTGTAAAAACTGGCACTCACCATTCCGAAAAACAAATGATCATCATACGCTTTTTCTGTGCATAGTACTGTGGCCACCTACTGCAGCACAGTATTTTGATACATTGTAAAAGATACGAGTTGACGTATGTTAAGACGTTACATTCTGCAGGATTCAGTCACATCATCATACTAACTTTCCCGTACTTCTTTTTTCAAACATTCTATTCCAAATTTACGTGAAAACTATAACAGTTTTTTTTTTTTTTTTTTTTTTTTTTAAAAAAAAAAAATAAAAAAAAAAAAAAAAA